>JACCPG010000050.1:0-53233 GCA_016069955.1 Drepana arcuata
ATACTCGAAACCGACGAGCATATATGAAGAGACTGATTAATGTGGACGAAGCGTAAGAGGTATGTAAGTCAGTTTTTGTAAATACTGTTTATTGTCAAAAAAGTTAAAGTAATTAAAAAAAAAATACTTAAATTAATAGAAACTAAGCTTTGCCTCGCTGTCTGGCAATACCAAATTTTGTAATGTATATTCCATAAATAAATGCCTGTTATCACGTTGAGTTACTTCTTTCGATCAATGCAAATGACAAATTTAGAGTAATATTTTACACCAATGAGCTTTTGAGACAAGTCTTTTTAGGACTCAAACTATCGAAGTATGTAGTCCATCTCAATGCCCGCCCAGATGTTTGGGAAAATTAAAAGCTTTAACTAATTCCGTGGCCGACAGTATGGCGGCCTTGCTTCGATATTTCAATGTCATCCAACTCAATTGGCGGAACCGAACGTCTTCTTCACACGAACTGACCTAGTCCAGTTTGATGGATAACTGTATGTTAAGCAGTAGAATATGATCAGTGGGATCATCAATATGTTTTTATTGTACTATCTGTGTTTGTTAGAAGATTTTTCTGATATTAACTGGATTAATCCGGTTATTAATATATCTCGTGGTATCTCGTACAAAATTACAATAATTAGATTAAATTTGGTAATCCAAATCTTGTAATTTTGTGTGAAAAAGGAACAAGAATCCTCTCAAACGTTCACAAAAACAGTAGGAAATTTGATGTAATTTATGAGGACTAAATAAAAACTGGTATACTGGAAACCGTTATTAATCCATATAAAGATAAAAAAATATTACAAATGCGTGTTAGAAAGATAAAGACGAGATCATTTCTAGTCTAGTCTAACGATGTATCCTGGTTGCGATGCTTTAAGGGTTCAATTCCCGGTGGAAACGAATACTTGTGTGAAGAACAGAATATCTTTATCTAAATATTCTAGTTACCTATACACCTTTGCCTACCCCTTCGGGGACCCTTGTGGGAAGGCGTGAGCATATATTATTATTATTATATATTCTAGTGGTCTATAAATATGGTTATCATTATCTAGTTTCGTAGTATCTTTGGTTAGTTTGGAACTAAGTTAATTTTCAAGTAGGTATTAATGCTATGTATAGTAAATGCTCTAGTTAACAATTGATATATTTTTTATTTCTCTTTCCAGATGGCATAGCTTTCGTCTTGAAGATATCGTAATGGTGAGTACCTTTGAATACTTAAGTTAAAACATCTTCATACCACATCCAATTGGCGTGGTGATATGTTAAAATGCTGAATAATGGACCACGGGCGCATTCAAAAATCCCTGGATACTTAATTCTGACCCACAAATGTGCTTGGCAATAGAAACAATTATCTAACACAATAAATAAATAAGAAAAACATAGTGCTAATTGTCCCGCAGAAGGACAGATCGTTGAATTTTTTGTAAATATTATTTATAGCGACTCGACTCCGCTATAATCCTTTCTAGGACATTTTGAGAGCGTGTATGATTAATGATGGGTGTCGTTATATACATAAGTTTGTATGTGTTGACCAAGGAGCTTAAGTATGTAAGAAACCGCGACAAACTCCATCTATCTCATAGACAACGAATAATTGTGTTATTACCCTGCCTTATTCTTCTATCTTCTAGGGTCGCATACGCACGAGATACAAACATATCATCACGAGTCTCACGGGGTAGGTAGATAGAGTAGAGCAACAGTTTTCTAAGCGCACAGACCTCTTTGCTTCGTCCACATGCTTCAGTCTCTTCATAAATGCTCCCTGGTTTCATACATATTTCATACAATCGGGCCCAAAGCATATAATGGACGCGTCGCCACGCATAACGCCAAGACATTATAGCTCGATGACATTCCCTCACAATCGTCAAGATGGCACGTACATAGCATAACATCCTAGATTGCTGTTCTTATGAGCGTAGGGTGTGATTCAGAAGTGATCTGCGGGATTGTGTCCGCCTAATGGAAACGCGGCGTCCTTGGACGGCTTAGGCTAGAGATTTGGTCTTGCTTAGAGGTTGGCCCTTTCTTCCCTTTCTTTTATAATATTGTGTAAGCTTTCGATTAATGATCCCATCACGCCTTCCCATAAACGTTCCCGAAGTGGTAGGCAGAGGAGTATACTTAGTACACACCCACTTTCCGCCAGATATATATTTTACGATTAATAAACGTTATATTTAAGGGTTTACCTGGAAAGTACAGCATAGAGCTCTTCACGAAAAATGTGAAAACATTGCTGCGGGGATGGCAGCGCGTTAGCGATATCCCTGGTGTTGCAAGCGTTGATTTATGAAATACATTTTCTAATTGTACCTATTAACCTATATTCCTTCCATGACTGGCCATACGTTTATGCTCATTATAGCTATGCTGCGTGGTACCACCAGCGATAAATTCCCATAAATATAAGATTACTGCTCCGTTCCCTTGGATAGTAGGTACCATGATGATATATAAACAAGCAATGTAATGCGAAACTATTTTTAACCTCGGATTAGTATTGAGACTGTCGCTCAAAAGATCTTATGATTAATTATGAATAATATTGCGACGCGTTTAGTTGCCTTGTTTTTCGTCGTCCAATTTCATTGATAACGATAGACAGTGCTACAAATGGTTACCATTACATGTAGATTAGTTTATTTTCGATATTCCTCTTTTGACTTTGTCTTACACGTGCCCGCTAAGGTTTATGAGCATCTGTTTTATGTCCGACCAAATTGTAAGAAGTCCGATCTTACTTAGAGATTTGCGACCGTTTTCTTCTCTTCTGTTTCACCAGTGTTTTTATTTTGTGCATGTACTCATCGATTGATTTTGGAGTGTCGTAATTCCATCAGACTGTCATTTCAAATCGCTACCTTTCACGCCTTGTACCACGCGGTGGCATACTGTAGCGGGCGCGTGCGACGACCCAAATACCCGCCTCTAACGGTGCGTGCGGCCACTGTGCGACGACCTTTATCCGAGCCGCCGGGGACTTGTGGGATACCTAAGACATACGTAGTTTTATTGTGGGTAATTATAAGTGGGTAGGGTTGCGATTGACCACTACGCATGTTGAAAGCGATGTCAGCTCCGAACCTGTCAGGGTAACCCTTGCCAAGTTGGCAGAATATGGAGTGCCAGTCAACATCCCTAATAAGAACTGAATATATAATTATATTCAGTCGAAAGTTTGTCAGGTGGTTGGTTCGTCTTTAACGCAAAAAATACTCAACGGAATTTAAATAAATTCAGTACAGAGATAGATTATTAGCCTGATTATTACGTAGGATACCTATTTTTCATTCCAGAAGAAAATTTTAGAAAAAAAAATCTATACATAAATTAAAACTCCGCGTGAAACCGCGGGGCACAACTAGACCTATATGTAGCCCTTTCACTTTCCCCACAGTCATTAGTAATTTCTTCCGCATTTCCCCAAACCTATCAGCAAGGGTTTAAAAACCACAATATGTGTATTCATAATTATTTATGGTTTTTAGATAGTACTTTCTAGTATTTGATAGATAGGTATACTTTCCTCTTCACTCCATCTCGCTATCAGTCTACTCCGGGAGGGACGCGGCGTGATGATGTGGATGTAGGTATAATAAGTAGGAATTTGCGGTAATATAGTTTCACTATTTCTTAAATAACTTCTTGCTACATACATTTACGAGTATACATATATACACTAATACTACTGAATGCCGTGGTGCGAGTAGCTGCATGCAAAACATATATTGCTACGTCGAACTCCGACTTCGGTGATTAGTCACACCACGAGCCTTACGGTGAAGAAAAACATCGAGAGGTTACCTGCGTACGTTTGATAAGAAATTCAAAGGCGTTTAGTCGTGCTCGAGTAACGGTGATGGACTCGCCATCTGTCTAGCTAGCACCTAAAATATATCACTGGCTAAAAGTGGATGTGTGTTACTACCTACACATCTCTGACTCCTCTGACTACCCCTTGTGCGAAAGCCACTAAGAGAGGTAGGGCATAACGGGTTTCCCGTTCGAATTCGGAGCTGCCCGACTGGGTCAGGACCTCCACCTTATAGAAGTCCGTAGCCAAATAACACAATTTTTTGTGTTGTGTTCCTACGCGGTGAATAAGGTTTCCAGTAATGAGCTCCTTGGGGCGGGGGGAGGATTGTTACATTGTGTTGGAAGCAGAGGGATTAAACCCATTATGCTGCCAACATACTATAACTCTCCGAACACAGTGTGGCAACAAGCAGGTGATACTTCGGTATCGTGAGCGTAAATAGGCTGCGGTAACCGTTTCCCATCAGATGGGCCGTATGCTTGTTTGCCACTAACCTAAAAAAAAGTATAAAACTAAAAACAAGATATATATTATGACATTAACTGCATCAATGCATTCTGTGATGCAGTTATAGAATGGAATCAAGGTCACCAGAATTATCATAGTTACTGAACCATACCAAATGGACGCGTGTGTTCAAGATCACAACGCACAACAGTTACTGTAACGGTCAGGCGCGAACGACAATTAGTGAACATATTTGCCGTTTGATAATTAACGAAGTTACCAGTAGGGAACGTACAGTTGAGCACGGATTGCGTAATCGTGGTCAGATGACTGGTGCTTGAAATATCGCATATTTAAATGTATATGAGAATTAGTAGCCCCTTGTAGAGCTTGAATGATTCATCAACAAGAGGCCGAACATAATTTTGTGGGGATGGTAGTCGAAAAACAAACGAATAAACAATTAAAACTGTATTAAACTTAATATGCAAAATAGTACATGGATAGCGCTGTTACTCGCTTCTAACGACTGACATTTCTTTTTCTTAATAAAGGTTAGCAGTGTTGCAAGGTACATCTTTTAAATTAACCTATTATTCCCACACGGGTTCGAGTATTCCTGACTGTACTAATGAATTTTTCTGAATTTAAGTACAGTGATTAGTCACACCACGAGCTTTACGGTGAAGGAAAACATCGAGAGGAAACCTGCATACGTTTAAGACGGCATTCAAAGACGTATGTATGTATAGTGCTTGAGTAACGGCGATGGACTCGCCATCAGTCACGCTGGCACCTAAAATATATCTCTGGTGGAAAATGTTGGTACTACCTACACACCTTTGCCTACTCCTTCGACTTCGTCTTCGCGGAAAAGTGATGTTAAGCAGTATTACATTTTTTTATTTTACCCCCTTAAGGGTAAAATTTTTACAAACTTGAATGTAATAGTTTATATGTAATCAAGAGCCTAAAAATAAGCTTCAAGGTTCTAGCTTCAAAAATGACGAAACTTCCATACAAACTTTCATCCCCTATTTAAACCCCTTACAAACCTTTTTCGCATTAAAAAGTGCCTATGTCCTTCCTCAAGCTCCAGGCTATCTTTGTACCAAATTTCATTTAAATCGGTTCAGTAGTTTAGGCGTGAACACGTAACAGACAGACAGACAGAGTTACATCGCACATATAATATTAGTAGGGATTATTAGGATTTTCTCGGTGAATTCATGTCATGACGAAGGTAATGGACCCTTAGATGGACTTGAAAGATTAATACAATGTTACTTAGAGTGTACGCACATAGACGTGTATGTCGCAACGTCCGGGCTGCCTTTTGTGACTTCTCCATGTCTGTACACCGTTGTAGTCACAACAGTTAGATCCACCGTATTTGGATTGTGGACTTGACCATGCACTACGTACACTATTTTTAGCCTGAGCGTAGCGTTTGATTACAGTTTATACATACGCATGTGTGACGCCGAGTCCCTCACTGGACAGGCAGACAGAGTACCTGGTATCAGTTCTCTCAAGACTGATAAATTTTGTAAAGCCTCGCATTATTTTGAGCGGACCTGCTTGCAATATAAGAGGGCAATCTCGCGTATGTGTTCGAAACAGTCAAATATACGCAGAGAGGCTATTTAATGTTGACGAAGAGGTAGATGTTTGTAGGTAAGTCTAGACAGAACTGTCGCTCTACTCTTTCTTCCTACTCATGTGAGGAACTTTAGTGCATCATCACTAATACTATGATCCTTTTAACTACTAGCGGTATTACGACATCATATTTATTAACTTGGATTACCAACAAGAATTATTACACGAAATATTACAATTGAAGTAAATATTAATACCTATTCCTTAATTAAAGGAAATCATAACGTGCGTTTCTCAATTAACAATATAACTGTAGACAAACTCGGAATAAATAAAATTCAAGGGTCCGCTTGTAATATCGAAATAACTCTATTTTAACTAACTAACTAACCGATAACCAAAGGTGCAGTTTATATATCTTTATCTGACCTCATTATTATTTACGCTTAGCCTTTTACAATGTTTAAAAAGTAAATAAGTTTAACCCGTCCTTACCTTACATATACAAAAACAATATTGACAGAACTGTCTCCTAAATAATACTTGAATCTTGACCCTAACGTGGCGAAGCAAACAAGACAACTTGGGAGTTTTGTGCTGCAGAAGCGGGCTATTCGTGCAATTTATAGCCTTAGACCTCGTGATTCTCTCAGAGAATTATTCAAAGAAATTGACATATTGACCGTGCCATGTCAATATATATTACAAAATGTGTTATATATTAGAAAGATCATTGTAAAATATAAGAAAAATAGCGACTTGCATACTTTGAATACACGTAATAAAGATAAACTCCATGTACCTTCAGCTAGATTGCATAAAACTAGCAACTCATTTGTTGGGCAAGGTATACGCTTTTTTAATAAGCTACCGCAGAAAATAATTGAATTACCTTTTGTAGAGTTTAAAGCTGTCATTAAAAGTAAATTAATACAAAAAGCTTATTATACAATATCAGATTATTTGAATGATGGCCATACATGGCAATGAATTGCTCCTCTTATACAGAGTTTATATGTTACTTAATCTTTTTCTACCCCTACGTAAAAGGGAACAAATGTTAAAAGAGAAAACCGGGGAGTTTGTTTCGCCGTTTCTTCTCCTGGCGGGTATTTTTCTTGGAAACGGTGGTAACTTTAGTTTTTGTTAAGTATATGACGTTCAATAAGTGTTCCCTGTGTCCCTTACGTTGAATAAAATATTTTGATTTTGATTTTGTTTAAAATTTTGCTCGTGTACAATGTAACGGGAAATGGCGACATAAGCCATGGTGCTTTTTTTTTATTCCACACGTGGGCAAACAAGCATGCGGTCCGTCTGATGGTAAGCGGTTACCGCCGCCTGTGGACGCTTGCAATACCAGGGTTATTGATCGCGCGCGCCCGACCCTACAAGCATCTTTACACACCCTTAAAGAACTCCATGCTGTACTCTCCAAGGAAATCAACCGTAGCTTTGTTCCACAGACTTCGCGTAAACTTCTTTTGAGCCGTTATTCTGGCAACCATTTGAGAGAAATTAAGTATGTTGAGATTGTAGGAAACTTGTGCTGTCAATCAAAATGTCCATCAACACATATTGTATAGGCATCAATAGCAAGACTCTGCCAATATCCTTCCTTTCGATTTTATCCGTCACAGTGGTCACACTGCGTTCGTTAGTGAAACATAGGTACGTACATACAATCTAGTCCGTTACGTTTAATAATTGTACACTTGGAGTAATACACAAGGTCGTAGCGGACTCGTCACGCGTTCCTACGTTCTTACTTATGGCCTAAAGTGTAAACTTAGAACGTTTCATAGTAACATCAAGATAGGCGGTGGTAACCGCTTGCCAGCATGCGGACCGTGTAGGCCACCTTTATGCATTAAAAATAAACATTTACTCACGCTTAGTAGTTAAAGATTCTAACTTACGTATTAATGGTACGGGTCCGAGTCCCCGATGCATCCCAAACGTATATATTTTGAAATGTTTGTGCGGTGGGCAAAATAGGATAGTGGCAAAGAAGCATACGGCTTCTTTGCCACAAACGTCGAATAAACATTTCCAAGTCAAGAAATCGCTTTCTACTCACACCGTAGACCACAATATATCACTAAGTCAGAACCGCAATAAATAACATACAATAATGAATCGCTATGCTGTGTGTCGATTTGTCAAAAGCATGGCGGCGTGATACGACGCGGCTTATTGGTCAAAATCGCGTTTTTTCTCCCAGACTATTAATCATTACTGTCAAATGTCAATGTGTGTAATATAATGCATATTTTATTAGCTGGTAGCATATTGAATTCAGATATAATATATGGCATTTCTACTGTTTTGGACAAAAATACTTTGTTGTCAAAAATATAAGCTTTCTAACTTTCAAAGTTTTCTAGCGTAACAATACTCTTATTATTGTGCCATCATTTTGTACTACCACTAAACCTGCCGACCCAGCAAAAGTCTGATCAAACTCTTCTTGCAGAACTCCATGCTTACGCGGTTCACAGCCTGAGTATCCACGCTAATAACTCCTTTAATACCGTACAGTGGCGACTATATATCTTTATGCCTTCCCATATTGGTCCCCCAATGGGTACCCACACACCCATGAGATATATTTTAGGTGCCAACGTAACAGATGGCACGTCCATCGCCGTTAATCAAGCACGACTAAACACGACTTTGAATTTCACATAAAATATATCATTGGTACTGTCGGGATTCGAACTTTCAATCTATATGTAAATAAATAAATAAATAAATAAATAAATAAATAAATAAATAAATAAATAAATATGGAGCAGGCGACTACTCGATCCACACGATCACCACGGCTATAAGTACCTATGTTTAAGTAAACACACGACTATATTGAACTTAAGCAAAATTTAAAAATAAATAATTCATGTAATAAGTAAAATATATCTCCCATCCATGACCGTCAAACATGACTCACCTAGTGAAGTCAGCAACACATACAAACCTGACATAACATACCATCACGTGTGTTGATTTCGTGCCAAAAGTACAATTCCCAACCATAAAACACACAAATTAACATAATATACATTATGCAAAAGAAACTGTATATCGTTATTAATAGGTGCTGCCGTCAATTTATCTCTTTTCTTGGTTTATGAAAGTATGCAGTTTATCTTCACGCCTTCCATCAAGGGTAGCGATGGGAATGATGTAACGACACCCAATTTTGTCCCTGATATATTTTGGTGCGAACGTGCCAGATGGCTAGTCCATCGCTGGTACTCAAGCACAACTATACATACGCCTATGAATTTCTTCTCGAACGTATGCAGGTGTCCTCTCGGCGATTTCCTTTCCAATTTTAATTCCTCATTCGTTGTTCTCTAATTACACTACAAGCTTTTGGAATTGTTTAATTAAAGGGAATACAAACTTTTTATTTCCTATTCTCTAGGTTCCCAAAACCGGTAAAATTTAAAATCTGGGTTCAATAATGTACTTGTAGTGAACTGGGCCAAGACTAGCATGAATATTAAGACGACAATTCGACCATTAATTTGATTACAATATGTTCACTTAATTTGCGTTTACTTGACAGCTTAGGCGGTTGATAAACGGACTATATAATGAACAGTAGCAAAAGGAATCCCGGCTATGGGCTGATTAAAGAGGATTTATTGACAGCCCCGCCATTATCTCAGTCTTACTGGGCTGCCTATACGTCAGGAGATTAGGTTCTAAGCTGAGTAGTGATTGAATGATCAGGGAAGAGATCTCTGTTCTCATTTTATTGCATTCTTCTTATTGTTTTTACACCGCCTTAACTTATTCAGTTGTGCTCTTGTCGGTGTCTTACGTACCTCCTTCCATTTGCCTCTGTCCAGCACAATGTCTTTGACCTCTATACGTCAAGACAGACACTTTTTGACCACTCTCGCGTGTCAATCATGGTCTTCCATCTTCTTTATTTATTATCAACTAGTTGTGCCGAGCGATTTCACCCGCGTATAATTTGATTTCATTGTGTTTTTTTTTTATTATTTATAGGTCTTTTTTTTTGTAGTTGCCTGCAACAAAAAATTGCAAGTTGTAATCCCGACCCTACCAATGAGTGGGTGACAAGAAAACATCTAGAAGAAACCTGCATATGTCTGAGTAGAAATTCCAAGGCGTATAGTCATACTCTAGTAACGGCGATGGACTCGCCATCTGTCGCCATCAGGTTTTCAGCTAAAATATATCTCTGGCAGATAGTGGGTGTGTAGGTCCTACCTACACACCATTGCCTACCCCTTCGGAGACCCTTGTGGCGAGGCGTGAAGATATTTTTTTTTACACCACATGGCGGTCACCGCAGCCTATGGACCCTTGCAACACCAGGGGTATTACTCGCGCGTTGCCAATCCTGCAGGAATCCTGTCACACCCTTGAAGAACTCTCTGCTGACTCTTCAGGGAAAACCTCAGAATGTACAATTTATGTGCTCCATAAATTACCTCTAAGGATTCCAGATATTTTACAATAACCTCTGACTCGATCCCTTCTATCTTGTACGTCGAAGGTCAAGTGTTGGTCCATCCATCTCAGCTAAGCGTTCTCGTAATCAATCATAATAGCTTCTAATTCAGACGAAGCTGCGATGTATGGGGGGCATTTATTAGCTTTCTCAAACAACTTGGTGGGCGAGGTTGTTGTTTTAACTTCTTTTCTCACATGTTTCGGATATTTTATATATAATAATAAATAATATATCCTCACGCCTTCCCACAAGGGTCCCCGAAGGGGTAGGCAGAGGTGTATAGGTAATACCCACACACCCACTTTCCGCCAGAGGGCTATTTGGTGCAAACGTGACAGATGGCGAGTCCATCGCCGTTACTCAAGTACGACTATACATATGCCTTTGAATTTCTTCTCAGACGTATGCAGGTTTCTTCTCGATGTTTTCCTTCACCGTAAAGCTCGTGGTGTGACTAATCACTGTACTTAAGTTAAGAAAAACTCATTGGTACAGTCGGGATTCGAACTTGCGATCTTTGTGTCGGGCAACTGCTCGAACCACTCGGCCACCACGGATATGTTATAATGTCTTAAATATATGTATTTATTAGGATTCGTAGACTTGTTCTGAAGATTTTGATTGATTTTTAAAGCTCTATCCTAAGAGATATTATATAGAGGACAGATTATTTGTTTCTTGCCAATTATAAAATTTATTATATCTATGGAAAGCTACATTATTGTGGAGTTACATGATAATTATGTTTTCAATCGTATGGTTGTATAATCAGATTTAACGCGAGTGAAAACGCGGGGTATGTCTAGTCATATTATACAGTGGAAAGATTTGATTTTTATTGTTTGTTTGTTACAATTTAACTCAGGAGCTACTCGATTTATCTAAAAAAATATTTCACTATTAGAAAGCTACCTCTCTACCAAGTAATATAGAGGATAAACTTATTTGTTCAAAAAAAAAGATTAATGAAATAATATTGTGCGCGAGTGAAACCGTGGCAGACAGCTAGTTTACTGTATGGCAACTCGCCCTTTACTTTAATCTCACGTTGGTCTTGATTTTGGAAATCAAATCTCCCTTAGCGCCTAGGCAATGGTGTCACGACCCCGCCTTTTCGGTATAATATGTTTTGAGAGTCTGTCGGCATCTTTCAAGCATATTTACGGTATGTAGTACAATTAATTAAATTGTTGCCTCGAGGTACAGTTACGCGCATTAAGTCATTTAGTATAGGATCTCTAACGGCCGTATAGGTCACTCTCTGTGTCTGAATTAGCGCTCCGTGGGTGGTGCTAATGTATATGTTAGTTTGCTGAGAGCACAGAAGGTATGTTTTACAAAAATCATGCAAATTGCCTAGTTACTTTGCGTCCCAATTGCGCAACTCCGAACACAAGAAATGTGAATTTTCATTCTCTTTCCAAAGCTACAGTTTATACTGTGCTCATTAATGTCAAGTGGTGCCTGGAATACAACGTCATCTTTAGCATGAACACAACACTACATAGAAGCAGTACAAGGCCTGTATCAGTTTATTAACAGCATTTAAGGTTTCCAGTAATGAGCTCCTTGGGGAGGGGGGAGGATTGTTACATTGTTTTGGAAGCAGTGGGATTAAACCCATTTAAATAGGCTATGGTAACATTTTCCCATCAGGTGGGCCGTATGTTTGGTTGCCACTCTTGTTGTATAAAAAAAAAATTACATATGCCTAGTCCATCTATCATTCCAGACTTACATGCCTCTTTTTATTCGTTTGTTAACAAGATATAAAATCCATGGTGGCCGAGCGGTATGAGCAGTCGCGTGCGAAATCGCGACAATAAGAATATTTCACCTTTGACCTGAACTCACACCTACCCCTCCTGCAGACATGTCGTTTACCGTGCACCAAGTAAATCAAACACAAATAACAGAATCTAGTATCCAGCTCCAAGATAATTTAATTTAGCTGCACTCCCATAGGAGCGATGCCCTTGAAGTTTATATCGACTGAATCTACCGCTCGTTTTCACGTCTGTCTGTAATAACCACGATCTGCTGCTAAGAGTTTACCAAAATCAAAGTATTTATTTCACATAGGCCTAGATAGGCACTTATGAGCAGTATCTATATTTAAACTACATGGTTTGTCCTATCGTAGGGTCACTTAGGTACTGTAAGGTAACTAGACAACGATATATTTACTTATATGCAACTCAGAGAATCAGCATTGCTATCCAGCGTGGCAATGCTGCTAGTCTTCTTGGCACGTTGCCTCGGGCTACTGATTTGGGACAAATATTTCATCTGTAAGTAGTTAGTTTGAACTGTTCTTTGTAAATATTGTTAGTTGTTGTTATTTTTACTTATATAGATAGATATATACATACATACATAGGACATGCAGAGGTGTAGATAGGTGCAGATAGCACCTTAGTCTTGGATGTCCTACAAATATATGCCTATTGGTTTGATTCCAGCTGAGGGCACAAATATATGCCCTCAGCTGGAATCAAACCAAGTTTCGTAGTTAGGAGCTCTAACAGTGGTAAGAGCTGACCAGATGGCCAGCCGAATAACTATATTTTGTTTTTTATGACGTCTGGGTATAGTCTCTATGTATATATTTTTTGCGTTTTTAGTATGTATATTAATTTAGGTAGTTATATTTTAACACAATCACTCCATGCAAGTATACCATAAAATTTGGTATTGCAAACGCCTGTAACTATAACGGCTCACCAAGCGAGCGTATAACTGATTCCCACAGTTAAAGAAAAAAATATGCTCCAGTTTCCAACATCGTTTACTTAAGTCTTACATAAGCGGATTTGCTTACGTCACTAACCTTGGCGTGGTAATAAGGCTTTGCTTTAACAGAGTAGATAAATAATTAGAGGTTACTAAAAGTGTGTTGCCAATAACAATAATTGATGTTGTATCATTCATAGCTAAACGCCTTCCCTAGGAATGCCCAAAGCCCTGATGGCCGAGTCGTTCGATCGATTGCTAGTTCGAATCCGGACAATACAAATCAGTGTTTTCTAAAAATGTGTGATTAATCACACTATTAGCATAACAGTGAAGGATAACATCTAAAGCAACCTGCATGTTTTTTTTAATAAATACCTAAGACGTATAAGTATAGCCGTGCTTGAGCAACGGGGATGGACTCTCTATTTGTCACGCTGGCACCTAAATAAATATATCCTCTGTGAAAAGAGGGCTGTTACACCTCTGCCAACCCTTTCGGAATCTTGGGGGAAGGCTTGAAGATATATATAGATAGCGCCATCGACGAAGACGCACCCCACTATTCTTCCCTATAGTTTATAGTGTAAGTGTGCAACCTTCCACTAATGTTTGAGAGATACGCAGTGATTACCTATGAGTGCACATGCACACTACAATTAATAGACCCGGGTCATTCTTCCCGCATCCTGCGACCTCCTCGATTAGAAATGGGTGGGGCGCGTCTTCGTGGATGGCACTATCTATATATCACATTGTGAAATCCTGACTCATTAAAAAGCTCGTTTAACTAATACCGGATTATAGCGTTGTCATGACGACACACATTTTTCTCAGCCATCATTTCATGTGTTAATTATCTTAAGATTAAGTTCGTGTGCTTCAATCTCTGTCGGATTTAATGTTAAATTAAGTTATTAGCTTTGTGCTATTGTCTTAGGTGCACTTTCTTTTATATAACTTACACTTTCTACTCATGCATAATGTTAGACGGCTGGTTACCATGGGAATCCTTCAACTTTATAGCGTAAATAGGCTGCGGTAACCGATTTCCATCGGGTGGGCCGTATGCTTGTTTGCCACTCTTGTTGTATAAACAAAAAAAACTTTTTTATACTAACAAAGGATTGAAGAAGTTTTACAACATGTTTACGTTACAAGGCCATAGGAAATTAAATCCTTTTTATCTAAACGTGACAGATGGCGAGTCCATCGCCGTTACTCGAGCACGACTATACATACGCCTTTGAATTTCTTCTCAGACGTATGCAGGTTTCATCTCGATGTTTTCCTTCACCATAAAGCTCGTGGTGTGACTAATCACTGTACTTAAGTTCAGAAAAACTCATTGGTACAGTCGGGATTCGAACTTGCGACCTTTGCGTCGCAGGCAACTGCTCGAACCACTCGGCCACCACGGCAATTTTTTTAAATGTAATAACGAAAATCTAAAAATTACGTAACTAACTGGTATATATTTTCAACGCCCTTATGCTAAACGGTCGCCATCTCCTACAGGCATAAGGTCTAAGCTAATCGTATACAATAAATCGTTTGAGGCCATATTGCAACGTCAAGAGAACCTGGCAGCCATGTACGAAGAGACTGATGAATGTAAATGAAGTGAACGAGCTACGTAAGTCTAATAGCTGTCGCTGTACTCTTTGCCTACCCCGTGAGGTACACGCCTTGATTATATGTATGTATACCACGCTTTGCTCAATTTAAAGTATTTATTTATCGTATACATAAAAACGGTACGGATCGCCGTCTGTACATTGAAGATATATGAGAAATAAATAATAGTTTAAAAAAAATAAAAAAATACACTTTTTATAGAAAATCCAACTAAAAAAGACAACAAACAACAAGAAAATAAATTTGTGTAAATAAGAAAAAAATATATTTTATTGTAAAAAAAAGCGAGGGGTGCATGGTGTCAAATGTCAATAGTTATAAATATTTTATTGACAGATATGAGTAGAAGGATTATCATTTTGATAATATCTTAAAAAGCACCCCACGCTTTTTTTACAATAAAAAATATTTTTTTCATATTTACACAAATTTATTTTCTATTTTTTAGTTGGATTTTCTATAAAAAATGTAATTTTTTTGTTTTTTTAAATTTCGAGTTAATCCGACGTTTTGAAGGGGGTTAAAATCATGTTCAAAGATTCCGTTACATACTAACATACATACGTCTCAAGCTAATAAAAGCGTATTAATAATAAAAATATTCTGGGACCTTTATCAACGCAAATAGCACCGAAAACAATTTTGTTTGAATTTTTGTCTGTTTGTCTGTGCGTTTGTGCACGCTAATCTCATTAGGCTTATCCGATTTACATGTGGTTTTCACTAATATATTGTGGTAAGCTTCACATAACATATCCAAAATAAACCAAAATATAGATTCATTCACTATTCCACGTGGACGAAGTCGCGGCCACAACCCAACAAAGCCCAACACTTACCTCATCAATAGACCGAGTGATCTACTCTAGAATATTGTTCTCATATTGTATCAGCCATATTGACATTCCCACATTTGTTTACAATCATCGAGATGTTTGTGCATGCCACAATTGTTCCTAATGTTTACCCAACCAAATAAACACGTTGTATTTGCATTGTCTATATCTCTAAGTGTCTTGTGTCTATATCTCTATAATCTATGAGATTTGGTAGCATACCATACTCTTGGAACATTGTTGCAGTTGCAATAACATCGTAATTTATCATCATTACCTTATCTCATGCTATTTGCGGTCGGCGCATTACATCTCTGCACTTTATTATAGGCAGCGAATCCTGGATGTGTCAGTGGAAGCATCGTATAAATGCAGTTGTTCTGCGTTCCTTTAGGAAACTGTGCTGCGATATTGCTGCCAAGTTTCAGGATGCTGATGTATTCGTTAAACCTTCGCCTTATCTTGTTCACTGTTTAAGGAAATATTTATCTTCTTACGACTTACCTACGTACATAATTCTTCTAAGACTTCTTTGCTACGAAAACACAGATTTACGTTGAAGGTTTTTAACTTCATCGTAAATCTGTGTGATGTGTCTAATCACTACTGAGTGACCGAAAATTAAAAACGTGCATGCACACTACAGGTGCTTTAACCACACTGCTACCATGGTTTCTAACCCAACCATAATTCAAATAAGTGGCTATTAAACATGCAGTTACACAACGGTCATATTTAATGCTCTGTTTACATCCGAACGAATAAAACGATAGCGATCGCGGCCGTTTTTTTAATACGATATACCCGCATTGTAGATACTAGTCGCTCAGGTGTGTTCAATCACTAAGATTCGCCACGCCAATCCTGACGGCACAATATCAATGACTGAGGTTAGGTACGGTACGAACCTGCTAACTATTTTAAGCATCTTGTAAAAATAATTGTATTTTTTTTGTTCTAGGTACGTTCACCTCAACTTTGAAGGTTCAATTGCCATAACGGTCTTTGAACCAACTTGGAAATGGAGAGCGCTGGTAATGTTAACTGAAAATTTACGTTATAAATCTTTCATTACTCTGCATTATGAATACTCATTGACAAGACAAGATATGAAACGAGTTGGCCGATTCTTGGCCATATAAACGATGTAACGTAACGTATAAAAAAGTACTTTGATTCATGATTGGTTGAAAATGTACAGTAGTAGGTATTTTGACAGTGTTAGCAACTTCTTTCAAATTCAACATTGCCTTTCAAATTTCGAACGACATGCTTAGTCCAAATTTGACATGTGGTTGGTCGATCCTGGAACTGAGACATAATTGTTAAAAAAATATATACCAGCTGGGGTTTTGGTAATTTGACTCCTTTTATAATAGCGTATAGCATTCCTTTCCTCCAAACTTTCTTTATAATGCGAAAGGGTTTTTAAAATCGTATTAGTAGATCACATTGATCACCTAGTACGAACAAAACTAACCTACGAACTTTATCTATTTATAAGTGTAGATTTACAGGCGCGTTTATTGTTACTGCGAAAACCAGTGATATAGAGTCAAGTTTAGGAGAATAGTATTGCAACGTATTCTGTAGATATATAATATATGTTGCTAAATTGATTGCCAAACAAAGCTCGGGTCACGAAATCATAATTAATGCCCAATGGTAGGTACGTGTTCATATTGTTTTGTCGTAACACGCATGCTCCGGGCTATGGGTCTCACTTACAATATGCATTTTTGAATAGCATGAATTAACTGTTCTGTAATTAGCCTTCTTTATATTTAGTTTTACTATTAGCGCGATGGATGTCGCTGTCAATATTTAGATCGCGCTATCATGGAGTTCTTGACGTTCTTAATAACTGTAGTATTTACTTACGTACCAGTTTACTTATATACGTTAATTGGATTGGATCTATGCTGTACTGTACACCATCTGAATAAATAAGTATGTAAAGTATGTTATTGTCTATTGAATCTTACTAATATTAATATTATTATTATTATTAGGGACACGGTATTTATTTATTATATTATGATTTATGCAATAGTAACTTAGATTAGAGCCATGGACGCCGTAGTTTAGTTGGTTGATTGGTTGGAGTAATTGTAAGAGACAAAGTACAAACATTGCAAGTTCGAAGCCCGACTGTACCAATGAGTTTATAACATGTAGGAGATGATTAAATTATCGAACAGAGATTTATTGACCAATAAAACAAAATTTTACACATTAAAAAAAGTTTTAAAGTCTGGTATTACAATTTCGTTGCATTTTAGGGTTGTTTTTTCCTTTAACAGTCGACCGCGGAGAAATATCACTGGTGTGCAGTGTTTGTTCACGAAGTGCCTTTGTGAATAAGTACCTACTGGTTCAATGAAGGAATTTGGGGGTCCAATATTTAATACCAAAATCGCATATCCAAATAAAGCAGTCAGCTTTATGGATAGACCGATGAATGTAAATATAAAACATATATATATCTTTTATATTATATATGCCGTGGTGGCCGAGTGGTTCGAGCAGTTGCCTGCGACGCAAAGGTCGCAAGTTCGAATCCCGACTGTACCAATGAGTTTTTCTGAAGTTAAGTACAGTGATTAGTCACACCACGAACTTAACGGTGAAGGAAAACATCAAGAGGAAACCTGCATACGTCTGAGAAGAAATTTAAAGGCGTATGTATAATCGTGCTGGAGTAACGGCGATGGACTCGCCATCTGTCACGTTGGCACCTAATATACCTCTGGCGGAAAGTGGGTGTGTGGGTATTACCTATACACCTCTGCCTACCCCTTCGGGGACCCTTGTGGGAAAGCGTGAGGATATATTATTATTATTATATACGTATATATTTATGTATTTAACTACTATACGTGTATGTATAGATGGCTTCCCTATGCTTTATATACAAACTTTATAGGTTACGTGTAATGGAACCCATTAATAATGAGAGCAATAAAATATGACTATCTGTTGGCATAAATCGAATTGTTATAACAAACATAGCGAGATCTGGTCACGACTGCTTTTAATTATTTATAACTTGATTGTTCTCGCTCAAATATTCCCTCAGGGTGTCCCACTACACAAGCATTTAACATACCGACAAATATAAAAAAAAGCATCACGCCGAGACACTAACGGGGTAGGCAGAGAGATTAGAGCGCCAGTTCTTTCTAGACTTACATACCTTTTTCGCTTCGTCCACATTCATCAGTCTCTTCGTACATGCTCGTCGAGTTCGAGTACTATTGTTCATACGTATATGTTGCAGTCAAAACTCTATAGTCAAAAGTACTGCATCCGAATGGGTCATACAGAAGATTAAGGCACATTCGTATATGTTTTAAAATACTCTTAAATTCTTCATTAACCAGTAATTTTCAAATGTACTATTGTCAAAATCCGATGGTTAAAAGTTACTTTCACACGTCTATAAGGTTTACTGAGAAGGAAAACATGGACCATTCTAAAATGGGCACGTGAATTTATTCAAATTCGGAACGTATGAAAGGACAGAGAAAGAATTAGCCTTGCGATCCAGCAACCCTCTAAGCCGAAGTCCGTACCCCACCGGGCACCTCCTTTGCTGTGTTTGCTTAGCGCTTAAAAGCGCCTGGCTCGAGGCCTTGGTCTCGCCATTGTCCGGTTAAGTAGCAAAACTTCACGGAACTCACGATACGAGAGACAATCAAGAAAAATAGAGACAACTAGCGCTCAGTTGTCTACTTCGCAACTCCGAGAGGGACAGAGCTATATGTGACGGTATGCCATATTAGACGACCGTCTGGTCTAGTGGTTAGAGCTCCTGACTGCGAAACTTGAGGTCGCGGGTTCGAATCCCGCTGAGGGCAGATATTTGTGTGATGAACACGAATATTTGTACCTTAGTCTTGGATGTCCTATGTATTTAAGTATATATCTATCTATATAATTAAATATATCGTTGTCTAGTGACCATAACACAAGCTTTGCTTACTTTGGGACTAGGTCAATTTGTGTGGAATTGTCCCAGGTATTTAAAATTTATATTACACATTCGCAATTAGACATATGCCCATAGAAGAGAGAAGAACCGGCAAGTAACTCCATGGTTACTCTTTTCTAGATCGAACTAAAGTGGACGAAAAGTTCTTTAACCAAATTTTTTAATGATTTTCCAATAGTATAGGTGCCTTATTGGAATTACAGAACGCTGGCCGTGGTTTAATTAATTATTTAAATAAATGCAGGCTGACCCCGATTGTGGAATTCCGATGATCTACAAAATGATCTAGTTTAATAAATTAAATGCCACGGATTTATGGGCTTAACATCCTCTGTAGCGGATTATGATTCTCACGACCCGAGATGTAACCAGGTTTCGCTATTTGCATAGTGTCCAGTTAAGACGACAGCTTCCGTCGACAAGTTGTGTTTTGACATTTTATATCACTAAGGTGACAAACAGGATCACGGTCCGCCTGATGGTTAGCGGCTACCGCCGCCTATGGACGCTTGCAACACCAAGGATAACACGTGTTAGAAATCCTTAATCTCTGCACACTCTTCTCGAAGAGCTCCATGAGGTAATTCTCATTGGAAGTTTACACAAAGTATGTCATTATGCCGAGTCCCTCACCGGGGAGGCTAAGTGGAGTCTCATGCTGCTTCTTTAGTTTCATCTTTATCTTCTCTATCTTTAAGAGAACTATAGTAGTAGTACTTTTTTTTAATATATGGTGATTTGGCATAGAATATGTTGTTACGAAAACTTTATGGTCAATATGATCGGTAGAAAGATAATCATTGTATTTGATTACAAAGAATAAGCATTGTGGATTCCATCTTGCATTTTACATACATATCACACACCGAGTCCCTAACTGGGTAGACAGAGTAAAGCGCGCCAATTTTCTCTGTAGACTTACATACCTCTTTCGCTTCGTCCACATACATCAGTCTCGTCGGTTTCGAGTACTCTTGACGCTCCCGTACTTGAGCGTTTCATCGATTTGATTTATTTAAACTGTTTAAACTTAGGTATGAAAACAAATTAAACTAACAGTATAACAAACTATAGATCTGAATAGCTGATAAATATAACCATTAGAAAATACAAGCATAGGAATTACAAAAATTACTATTACTTAACCTTAATATTTTCAAGGCGCCACGGCGACCGGAAATGAAACTTGTTCGACACCTCGAATAAACCACAGTAAGATATACTTAATCCGGTTCATTGCAATATCATATCGGTGTTTGGGACGCCGTAGAAAATATACGACAGATTTTAATATTCTTCCTATTAGGTTTAATAATATTCAAGCACTACTATCTAGTAATAAAAATAAAATATAATATGAAAATTAACTAAACGTTCGATGATTTCCGTTCCCAATGAATAATTAGCGTAGCCCCCTTCTTCCCATACGAGACATATCAAATATCTCTTTATTGGATACCACTCAGTTAATAATTAACATGTAAATAATATAATGTATTTCATAAGTAGCATTTTTTGCCCGTTAGATTCACATAGGTTTATGGGCCGAATTTTAATTGTGTAAGAAATCATTCAAAGATGTAGAAAGACGTTTTACCTCGGTTGCGTGCAAGAAGAGGCAGAGTAAGACCACGTTTCAACTAACTAGATAAGATCGATCGGACGCTCAAGACAGGAACTTCAAGAGTACTCGAAACCGGCGGGCATGTATGAAGTGACTGATGAATGTGGACGAAGCGAAAGAGCTATGTAAGTCTAGAGAGAACTGGCACTCTACTCTCTCTGCCTTCCCCGTGTGGGAACCTGCGTCATGCTAAGTATATAACTTGTATTAATAAGATTTTCATACCGACTCGTTGATGCATTTTACGCTACGAATATTTTCTTATAATGTAGTTGTTGTATGTTGTAATATTGAGCAAAAGGATAGACAAATCTTTCAAATTGCTGTGACGAATTAAAAGCAGATGTGTGAGACACATCCTTTGCCCTCTAATGCAATAAATTTTGATGAATCAGCTTGCTCCCACGCACTTGCCCCGAAGGATAAGATTCATGTAACTACTTCCAAGTACATTCCAAGTATGTTATTTTAATGTCCATTACAACGATATAATTTTCTCATAATAAAACTAGCGACAAACTACCGTTTATAGGACCACACTAACAGTACCCCGTTAACTATGACACCTGTGATGTAAGATCGCAGTTTAACGGCGTGTGCATTTTACAAAGTTACACTTAACAGTGTAACTTTGTAAAATGAGAAACCCTACCTATATACTTTATTTACAATAACAACAATTAAAAATATTTACAAAGAACAGTTGAAACTAACTACTTACAGATATATATTTGCCTCAAATCGGTATCCCGAGGCAACGTGCCAAGAAGACTAGCAGCATTGCCACGCTGGATAGCAATGCCGATTCTCTGAGCGAGATATGTTCCAGCCCGCCTGTCATAAATAAGTATATAAGCATGTACATACATACATATATCTTCATGCCTTCTCACATTGGTAGGCAAACGTGAACATATATTTAAGTTTCAACATGACAGATGGTGAGTCCATCGCCGATTCTCAAGCACGACTCTACATGTCTTTGAATTTCTTGCCAATCGTATGAATGTTTCCTCATGGTTTTCCTTCACCATAAAGCTCGTGGTACGACATGTACTTAAGTAAAGTAAAACTCATTAGTACAGAACACCGGGCCTCTAACATACTATCCTCAAACCGAAAAAAAAACGAAAATTTTATGCTCAAATTATTAATCCAAGTAAGTATAGGTAATGAGACTTTGATAATAACCTGTCCAATAAAAATCATCAAAGTCGGTACACCGCGACGAGGTACAAGTAGATTGGTGTAATGACCTAGGATCTCTCTCATAATTATTATTTAGCATTTTCTTGATCATTACAGTTTTCAATATAACGGTTTATCTTCAACAATGGCTTTTTCTGTACAGTGATTAGTACATAAATATAAATATTATGGTGTTGCAAACAGCGGACTTTAAATTGGTGAAACGTTTAAATTGCCACTTAACAATAAAACATTTTAAACCTTCACTAAGTCCAAGCGCACGATGTTTCCGACAACATATATATATATAATAATACTCCAGACACGCCGATAAAGCCTTCCATTCATCTGCGAACATCACAGTCAGGGTTGGACTGAATGAAAAAGGGTATTGAGTGCAATGTACAGGGGAGTGTGCACGCTATACTGCGAATAGTCTTTGACCTCTGACGCGTGTCGCGTGTACAGAGCACAAAAGGCCTTTATAAAGCATACATACATATCATCACGCCCAGTCCCTAACGGGTTAGGCAGAGAGTATAGACTATAGAGCCCAAGTTACTAAGAGACTTATACCTCTTTGCTTCGTCCACATTCATCATACATGCTAGTCGGTTTCGAGTAGGTACTCTTGCCGTTCCCTTGAGCGTCCGATCTATTTGATCTAGGTAGTTGGAACGTGGTTTTCCTCTGCCTCTTCTTGCACAAACTTTTGCTTTGTTTATCTGTTTCTTTACAGAGCAATGTTATAGATTAACAAGTCGGCAACAAATTGTATTGAGCAATTGACATTTAGCCAGACCGCGGGTCCGTTTGTATTACCATAAGTATTTCACTTAACCTTTCAGAGCTCGTGCTGTTTTTGGAGAATTTATGAGTTGTCACATTGCTTTCTACTTGTACAGATTTGCACTGCGCAGAAATTGTATTAGAAATTTATTAGTGCTAGCGTGACCCTTGTAGAGTTTGTACTTAGTGCCATGTAGTACATGTAAATGAAGAAACTCCCCGTTGAGGGGATGAAGGACGGGAACGTTAAGAGTACTCGAAACCGACGAGCATGTATGAAGAGACTGATGAATGTGGACGAAGCGAAAGAGGTATGTAAGTCTAGAGAGAACTGGCGCTCTATACTCTCTGCCTACCCCCGTTAGGGACTTGGCGTGATGATATGTATGTATGTAATTTTCTGTACTCTATTATAGTATCTTTGCCCAACATTTCGTATCATGAAATATCAAAACGTGTGTAATACATCGCAATTGATAACACGATAATCTGAACTCCAAGTGGATTCATATGTAGGGCAGTGCATTGCGATAGACAGACCAACAATAGACGCTTCTTACAATTGTACAACATACAACCGAAATCCGTGTGGGTATCTTAATGGCATTGAATATGTGGTAATGGACAGGACACACCTAAGCGTTTGTAACCTATGTGATGTCGGTTAGCTGTGGCCAGAACTGCGATGAAGATGCCAACGGGATGTGATTTTAGGGGAGGTAGGGCTTAACAGGTTCCCCGTTCGAATTTGAAGCCGCCCGACTGGGGCAGGACCTTGTAGAAACCCGTAACCAAATAACTCAATTTTTTATGTTGTGTTCCTACGCGGTGAATAAGGTTACCAGTAATGAGCTCCTTGGGGAGGGGGGAGGATTGTTATATTGTGTTGGTAGCAGAGGGATTAGTCCCATTATGCTGCCAACACAGTGTAACTCTCCGAAAACAGAGTGGCAACGCGCAAGTGATACTTCGGTATTGTATGCGTAAATAGGATGCGGTAACCGTTTTCCATCGGATGTTATTAGACAGCAACTGGCATTTGCGCTATACAGATTTCTGAACATGTTCAACATTTAGCAGTTTATCCAAACATGGGAGTACTTTTCTCAGTGATACGAATATGAAATCAATACATATAATAAAAATGTAACGGATCGCTGTCTGTACGTGAAAGATATACCTATAAGAATAAATATTTACCTTCATCAAAGCAAATAGTATAGAGAGGTAGGGCATAACGGGTTTCCCGTTCGAATTTGGAGCTGCCCGACTGGGACAGGACCTCCACCTTATAGAAGTCCGTAGCCAAATAACACAATTTATTGTGTTGTGTTCCTACGCGGTGACAAGGTTTCCAGTAATGAGCTCCTTGGGGAGGGGGGAGGATTGTTACATTGTGTTGGAAGCAGAGGGATTAAACCTTATGCTGCCAACACACTATAACTCTCCGAACACAGAGTAGCAACACGCAAGTGATACTTCGGCATCGTGAGCGTAAATAGGCTACGGTAACCGTTTCCCAGGTGGGCCGTATGCTTGTTTGCCACTCTTGTTGTATAAAAAAAAAAAAATAGCACCCAAAACAATGAATGTTAGATTTTTTGTCTGTTTTTCTGTGCATGTTAATCTCAGAAATGGCTTATCCGATTTAGACGTGGTTGTCACTAATATATTGTCGTAAGATTCACATAACACTTCATTAAAAATATACCTAACTTTATTAAAAAAAAATATGCCCAAAGTCACTATTCCACGCGAACGAAGTCGCGGGCACAGCCAGTACAAATTATAATTTAGATTTTTAATAAGTATATATAATACGTTATAGTAGATGAAGCGATGGAAGGCAGTTAATTCACTTAAAACCATGGCCCTACTTTCGCTGCAAAACTAACAAATGAGATACAATTTTTGTGCTGAGACAGAACACGCGTCGTAGCGTAAGTACAACATTTGCTCCATAAGCGAGCAATAGCGAGACTCAAACCCCGTTGGGACCCGCCGAGATGCCATGTGCGATACATGAATGAGCGGTTGCGGTAACCGCTTACCGTACTTACGTCCGTGAATAGAATTAACACAAGCGGATCAATAGCACATTCGGGCCGGGATGGTTTAATTATAAACTCGTGTCGAAAGTTTGCTTTGCACTCTAATATTAGATTGATTGCGTGCTCCTAACAGTGACGCTTGTATAGGTAAAAGTTTATATATAAATACTGAATAGTTTATGAATGTATATATCCCCACGTCTTCTCACAAGGGTCGCTGTAGGGGTAGCTGTATAGGTAGTACACACACACCCACTTTTCGTCAGAGATATATTTCAGGTGCGAACGTCACAGATGGCGAGTTCTTCGCCGTTACTCAAGCACGACTATCAAAATCAAAATCAAAATCTTTTTATTTCACATAGGCCCAGGTGGGCACTTATAAAACGTCGAAAAAGAAGCTAGAAGACTATACATACGCCTTTGAATTTCTTCTCAGACGTATGCAGGTTCCTCACGATGTTTTCCTTCACCGTAAAGCTCGTGGTGTGACTAATCACTGTACTTAATTTCAGCAAAACTCATCAGTACAGTCGGGATTCAAACTATCTTTGTGTTGCAGGCAACTTAAACCACTCGGCCACTCTTATTTAAGTAAAGATACAATTCAAAAACAAAATGTTACCTACATTCCCAGTTTTCCGAATTTCCTTTGCAGAAACTTTCTACGTCCTTTTAGAAGAACTCCATGATAACTCTCTGGGGAAAACTTTAACGGGTTTTAATCTCCCAACCGAAATTCTTCGAAACGAGTGGTAAGTTACCGAGAATCCGCTTCTGACATACAAAACAGACATGAATGCTTATTGACTGCATGTTCAATATACAAATACAATGGGTATAAACTGTTTGTATCTTTGGAATATTGTAGGCTTTGATTGAAAATTCCGCAACAATTTGTGGCATAGCAATTACACGCCTGCGCACGTAGCTCAATAACTAACTAAACCACAGACACTTAACACGTTCACACATCAATATTGCAATTCTCGTGTCAGTTGGTGTAAGTCACGACTGGTGCGCGTTTAAAGTCGTTTACGCCTTTGAGTTTCTTCTCAGGCGTACGCAGGTTCCTCTCGATGTTTTCCTTCGCCGTAACGCTTGTGCTGTGACTAAACACTGTATTTACGATCAGGATCACGAACTTGCAATTGCAATTCGTAATTTTTGCATGTAGTTTTTTTTCCTCACGCCTTTCCATAAGGGTCCCCGAAGGGGTAGGCAGTTTTTGTTGGTAACTTTTTTTTCGGTTTTGTTTTATTAATTTTTTTCTTCACCAATATTATAGACAAATAATCAAACTACATCTTAGTAGATCATCGATAGTTGAAGAAGAAATACATTTGTGTGCAGAATTATTTTGTTTGTAGTTGAAAACGTTTTATTCAGCTATCCAACAGGGTGTAACAGTCAAAGATCCAGGTCGACTTAACTATATAACTATAGTTGAGTCGACCTGTATCTTTGAATTGTTTAATTTTGCTTTCTACGGTCAATTGATAACTTTGCCGCAGTTACTATTTACTTCTTACTCGTGACCTTTTGACTATGTTGTTTCAAGGAATTTTGACAATACCCTTGACTGTTACACCCTACCCTGGATATGTCAAGGTACATATATACATATACATCTACCAATTTTTTTTTAATCTCCATGCAAAAATCTCCGAACAGATGGCAGAGGAGTAACATCAGTACGCTAACAAATGGCTAATCTCCACTTTCAAGCACACTTTGAAATTATTCTCCAGCACATGTAGGTTTCTTATTCTATCTTTCTATAGTTACGTAAATTATGGACGGATATAGACACGACATCTGTCACGTTGTCAGCCAAATACATAAAAACTGTTAGATAAATCGCTCACCGCCCATGGCTTGCGCCAGGCAAAACTTGCATTATGTCACGTGAGGTAATGAGACCGATCGTACAAAAGGCACGATTCTTACGTCACTCGGACGAAACTGTGTTACTTACTAATAAAAGGCAACATCTCGATCGACCAATCATTAGGTCGGTATTATTTGAAGTGATATTAATTAATGATATGCTTGCATTTGGCAATCAAAACATCACACGTCTGCCAACCAAGCCATGACCCGACTAGCAACTGCGGTGAGCGAATGGCATCCCATTTATAAAGCTACAAGCTTGTAGCGTAAAATTTGATCGTATGGATAGCAGTTTAGATAAAATATATGAAATATCCTCACGCCTTCCCACTAGGGTCCCCAAAGGAGTAGGCAGAGGTGTATAAGTAGTACCCACACACCCATTTTTTGCCAGAGATATATTTTAGGTCCCAGTGTGACAGATGGCGAGTCCATCCCCGTTACTTAAGCACGACATACGACTTTGAATTGCTTCTCAGACGTATACAGGTTTCCTCTCGATGGTTTCCTTCACCGTAAAGCTCGCCCATCCCTTCGGGGACCCTTGTGGGTAGGCGTGAGAATAAGAATTTTTAAGAGCTTGTAAGTTTATGTGGCATGTGGCATTAAAAGCATGTTTTTTGGATCGCATCGCACATGCTCCTTTGAAATCAAGGCTGTTGTAGCAAGCGTTCTTAGACGGTGATAACCTCTTATCAAGTGGCGTATGCTTGTTAGCTAACAAGTGGCATACCTAAACGTGCTTTAGTTACAAAATCCTTGATCTCCCAACAAATAGAATATATTTAACTCATAGATAAGTGTCTCAATAATGTCTTGACGCTGTCTGCCCGTTTACCTTGGCAAAAATTACAAATATCGTGGCATCCGTTTTCTTAATAACCAACTGACCCGCCCTGCTTCGCACACATATAATTTAATGAATTCATTGAACGTTGGCCACGCGCAAGTGATGCCTCGGGTAAGCAGTCAGGAGCTTACTATCTGGAGGACCGCATTCTTGGTTGCCACCTCAATGGTACATCATTTGATTTGATTAAACAAAGATATACCATAGTGATTGTCTTGTTTTCTCTTCTTTCAGCAACATACATCGGTCTATGCATACATGCCCGCCGGTTATACTATCAGTAAAAGAAGAGTGTATCTGAGTTCTCTTCTTGACTTTTTGCACACTTATTTTTTTGTAAAAATACATAGAAGTAGGGTATGTGTATGTATGTACTTTTTGCATGTGTATACTGCGGTGTGTCGGCCCTAATCGCTTTGACCAAGGCATATTGAAAATTAGCAACAAATCCGATCATTAAATATGCATTTACCTGACACAGAGCAAATTGATAATTGCACAATATAACACCCGTTGCGACACATCGCATTGCTGTCATTTGTTCCGCAATAATGCTGCGGACATGTAGGCTATTATTCCTAAGGAGATAAAGAAATCTATTCTGCGACATAAAATATCGTATGTTTAAGGTTCACATGAGATTTTTGTTAATGAATACAGCTATCGTATAGATACACCAATTTATACAATAGTGCTTGATAATTAAGAAATGGAAGCGTGGGTAAGTTTCCTTAAAAAACATCGTAGTTTTCTTTCTATTTACTATAATATTCTACATTAATTCAATTTTTATATATTTATCCCACTGAAGACGGGCTGATAAAAATAATAATTTATAATTTACTCATAATTTATTTGTATTATATATTAATATGTTTCTTGTAATATATGTTTATGTATGTAACTTATATATGTATGTTTTCTTTTTTGTATACTTATTTATTTCATATTCAATTCTGCATGCTACTTATTTTGATGTCCATTCTATGCTATGTAATATATATGTATCTATCAACAAATTAAGCTAATTCTTCTGTGCACACCCGCTTCCATGTTTCTCCTGTCAACGGTGGTTGACTGGTAGAAAATGCTTTAGCATTAAGTCCACCATTGTACTTGAATTGTGCATAAATATTAAATAAATAAATAAATAATTAGAATTATTATACATATTATCTTCATATCCACCCACTGGGGTGCCTAACTGATAGATATGTAAAGATACCCGTTAAGATATATTTTTAGGTGCCAACGAGGTGGTTACCGTTTCTCAAGCCCTACTATGAATACCTAAGACTTTGATTTTTGAAAGCTTTGCAAACATTTTCACGATGTTTTGCTTCACTGTAAAATTCGCGGTGTGATCAATAACTGCATCCACAACCAGAATTCGATCGTGCAAAATACAGGCGACTACTATAGCCACTCGACTCGACCTTTATTGATTTAAAATCACGTATACGATGTCATTTGTGCAAGAGGGCAAAGTCAATATATCATCCATTCATCCGCCATGTTTAGTTATGATAATGAATGTAATTTACATAATTAATTACGTTAATAAGGTGAAATTTGGCGACACAGTTGCAACATTTCGAAATGTATTTGTTATCGCCAGAATGCAGTGTGCAATTCGTTGGGCAATGTAAATATTTTGAATGGGATTGAGCCATT
Organism: Drepana arcuata; assembly: GCA_016069955.1. Lineage (NCBI taxonomy): Eukaryota > Metazoa > Arthropoda > Insecta > Lepidoptera > Drepanidae > Drepana > Drepana arcuata. The sequence continues at coordinate 29,656 of JACCPG010000050.1, forward strand.
AATACCATAATTAAGGATTTCGTAAAACATGGAATATATTATTATGAGAACTCCTCAGAGTTATCGTAATAAGCCGATAGAAATGCCAACTGTTGCTGTTATTGCAAAGGTTTGCTTGCTCTGTTTCTACATCGAACAAATGACCTGAATTATCATGCAATTTTTTTTTATCCTGTTCTGATTCCATTAGTGTTATTTTTTTAATACCACAAATGTGGCAAATAATCATTAATTCCACCTGATGGCAAGCGGATACCGCCGCCTATGTACGCTTGCAGCACCAAGAATATCGCTCGCGCTCTGCCGACACAGATCTGATCTTAATAGATTTCAGTTCAACCATGTTTTTTTATTCTAGCATAGACAAGAGGTACTTAATATGGATAAACATTGTACCTACCTATATTTTAAGAGCAGTTGTGATCGAGTGATTCGTGTAGTTGTCTGCAGCACAGAATTACAAGCACGAATCCCGACTGTGCCAATGAGTTTTTCCGAAGTACAATGTATAGTCACACCACGTGTTTTGGAGATAGTGCCATCCACGTAGATGCGTCCCACTATTCTTCCTTATAGTTTATAGTGTAAGTGTGCAGCCTTCCACTAATGTTTGAGTATTGTCGGTACACACTGATTACCTATGATGCACACGCACACTATAATTAGTAGACTCGAGTCATACTCCCCGCATCCCGCGACCCCCTCGCATACAAAATGGTGGCATACGACAAAGAGGGAAGAAATTTAAAGATGTCCTAAGTACATAGAAAGATATCGTTAATGAGTCAGGGCGATGTATATCCATCCCATAAGCATCTAAATATAACTCTCAGCTTTTGATCATAACATTGAAAGTAGTATGAAATATATCAGATTTTATATAGCCTAAAGCCTTCCTAGAATCAGGGACTATCCAACACAAAAATATTTTTTTAATTCCAACCAGTAGTTCCTGAGATTAGCGCGTTCAAACAAACAAACAAACAAACTCTTTAACTCTTAAACGCTTTATAATATTAGTATAGATATGGAGCTCTTTTGTCAGTGTCCGGCTAAACATGTGCCTAGAAAACACTGAATAAGGCTCTATCTATGCAATGCGGAAGTGTAATACGTTATTGTTTATGCGGCGACCTCAATACTGTAATAATGTTATATGGTTGCGCAATTTATTTATTGTAACCGGTGTATAATTGGCCTTTGATTGTCGCAAGTAATTCTGGGCACGCGGATGTTCCACAAAAACTAATGAAACTGTATATATATATATATACAGTAGGCCCGGCTTATGCCGCGGAGAGCCGTGGTAGCCGAGTGGTTCCAGTAGTTGCCTGTGACACAAAGATCGCAAGTTCAAATCCTGACCCGCCATCTGTCACTTTGACACCTAAAATATATGAAAGTATTGGTACTATCTATACACCTCTACCTAACCTAACCCTTCGGGGACCCTGATGATATATACATATATATATTTTTTTTTTCTGATATAAAACTAATTTTGCTAATGATCTATCTCTGTGCCAAATTTCATCTAATTCAAGTGTAAAACTTTCGCAAGCGTATTTGCCCACTGTCTTCTTTTCTTTCTCTTCTTTTTTTTTAAGATTAGATAGCTCGTTCAAAGATTGCTTTTCAACTTAAATTCATTTTAGATGACGTAGTGGTCAAACTCAAGCCTAAACCACCGCAAAAAGTTTAGGGACAAACTTAAATCAAAAGAGACTGCAAATGGCGAACCGTTGTATGTTTTTTTGTATTGCTTTTGAAGTGACTTGAGTCTTGTGAAAGGAATGAAAAAAAAGCCTAGACCCTCACAAGGTAGGCAGAGAGAGTAGAGCGCCCATCATCTTTGGACTTACAAAGCATTTTCGCTTCATCCACATTCATCAGTCACTTCAAACATGCTCGCCGGTTTCGAGAACTATTAACGTTCCCATCCATGAATGGCAATCGATCGAGTTTCAGTATTTTTTATACCACTGAGGTGGCAAACACACATGCAACACGCCTAATGCCGCGACCTTTGCACACTTACAAGCCAGCCTTATCAACCGCACATTACCGACCCAGTAAAAATGTCTTGCAAAATGCAAAATGCTAAAATGGAGAACGTTTTCCCATGTTTGAATTTAAATGTGCTTTCCTGCTGAATCCCAGCCTTTCCGCATTTAATATGGACGTTAGATGTTATAGATATGAATATTCTAACTCGAACGATTTCCCAATTATTACCAAAACCATACATTTGCATAACTCACAATTTCTCAGTGGGATGCCACAAGGTTGCATTATAGGACCGGTTGTTTCCTTATCACATATGCTACTTCAATATTCAAAACTGTCTTTGACACTATCATTTGAGGTTATCTTGGGTTAAATGTCAAAAACGTTGGCTGCCTTGTCTGCTAATTGGATATCACATACTGATTATGTATTTGATTAGTTTATACCTGCTTGTTATTGTAACACACTCGTGTACGGTAAAGTATGAACAACAATGTCAAGTCTCCTTGATTGCATTGACATTCTTAAGTAATATTCAAACAACAAGTTGGCGATAAGGATGTAGATTTACTAAGTATAATGTTATAAAACAGTAAGTTAATGGATGCAACATCAGTTCGAGCACTTGACAAAGCAAACGGAGGTTATGGTTGGGGGCGTGCGAGCTGTACCCCCACGTACCAATACGAGAACCGGAGCATGTTTGCCACCATGATCCAGATGTCACTAGACATTAGACACTAAGGTGGATCTATAGTCATCAGTCTTCTACCTATTCTCGTCGACTTTGATAATTGTCGACGTTCATATCCTTAAGTGTTCGATCGACGAGGTAATGAACTTGACAAATTAATTAAAACATTGTTACAGCCTTATCATAAGACCGAAACACTAATTCCCTCTGTTGCATCAGTTCCAAATAATATTGTGTGTTATTTATAATGTTCCATCAATTTCGATGTAAAACCAAGATTGTAAATCTGCTGCGAAATCTCATTTCATATTACATTTGTGGAAAAATAAAACATAAGTTTTGTATCTTCTGTTTGCGTATCATTATTTGTTGTAGAAAATTCGTTTGGTATTGAATACCCAAAGATGGGGCTCTGACCGCGTAACAGTGTATTTGACAGCTCGATCAAAAAAGCCTTATTTTTAATGGACAAGAAACATTATTTGACCAAAAACTAACTCTTTGCGTCGGATCGTCTTATGATTATAGTTCGTTAGATTTTACAAAAACAAGTCATAATCATATAGATAGTGAAAAATATTATGCATAAAGTTGGCAACAGCTGTACTTGCATTGTGAAGAAGAAATACCGTTGAATGAATAGCAGACTTGAAGGCTCTACTACCTAATTAACGCTCATTACTCCAGTGTGTAGTTTATCAAACATTCTCGGAGGATTTGCGGCGTTAACGACAGCTTTTGTCGGACACCTACTTCAATTTCACAAAATTTACTCTAAATCTATGATAACGATAAATTTTTAGGAGCACAGAGCGTGACTACACTTCTAAAATAAATCGATCTCCTTTTCCGGCAGGCATATTAATGTAAAGATTGTAAATTTGACACCAACCAACCAGTTCATTATGAGGCTAATGTTATTGTTTTACTCTGCGAGTTATTCTAAATAAGTATGTGTAATTGTTTAAATACAATTTACAATAGTTTTTTATCTGTTAGATAACAATAATCACGAAACCCATAAATCAGAGTAGATGCAAATGAAACCGGTGATGCGACGCAAAACTGACTAACAACCAAATGGGAGGCTTTTGTAATTTATGGTCATGCTCTGTTAACAACGCAACTCCATAGTCTATGGTCAAATATGGCCGACCACGGGCAACGACCTCGACTACACAGTCCGCAGCGAAAATTAACATTCACTATGGCTATTTTAATATCATTAGCGGAGATCGAATCAAAAACACCAATTATCCACAATTTTTGTTCCGAGAACCACTTCTGTAAGTATTAGCTTCTATATCTAGTCTTTCAATTTGAGTTTCTTTATCTATTCAATAAACAGTACAATTGTATTAACCATTATTCCTTATGCTAGTTACATTAACTCCTTTTATCATCCGAGCGTCTTCAAGTATTACTGTCACTCTAACACCTTCATTTTCTATTGTAACAGTAACATCCATTGTAAGGTTCAGTAGTGCAATTCCAGTTACGAAAATCGGCCATATCTGACCAATATATTATATCACACCATACTGAATTCAAAAGGTCTCAAGCAAACCGCACAAATTTAGAAAACATCTCTAAATCGACTTGCTTAGAGTTTAATGTGCTACAAATTCAACATAAAACTCGAGAATGGATATCTGGCTTAATTTACTACGGCTGACAGCCAGTAATCATGATGCATTGTGTTACTAGTAACTCGTACAATTTAATCTTATAAAAAATCACGTATATTATGTACCGTTACCAAATCTGGCTACCGTAATGATAAAGTATACGATACTGTGCCAGTTACATTTAATTCTGTGCTTGATTTGGGTGGAACTGTAGCTTCAACACTTGCTATTTCATGGTTAGTTATTAAGTCTTCACGCACTATTTCACTTTTATCTTTAAATTGGATATTAACTTTCTCGTCGCGCATAGGTACATTAAGCCGTAGGATGATGGTATTAACCCAATACGTAAGTAATCCATATTTCAAGGGCGCCTAATTCAAGCTTAGCTATCGAATGGCAATGCTAATTATAATTATTATTAACTCTGGTATTTGGATTTGAATTAAATTATGCAAATGCGAAACGAGTAACCTTTCATATGAAGTGGCTCCTAATCTGTGCTAATATATTTTATGTTTATATATTTGTATATATATATATATATATATACATACATACATATCATCACGCCAAGTCCCTAACGGGGTAGGCAGAGAGGCAGGCACATATATATATACACACATATATATATATGTTATATATATATGTGTATATATATATATAACATATATATATATATATACACATATATATATATATATATATATATATATATATATGTTTATATATATATATATATATATATATATGTTATGTTATATAGCACGAGTATTGGACTAACTAATTCAATAATTGGACGTATAACGTTTAAGGCATCTGTTTGGAATACGAAAAAAAAAGTTCGTCCCAAAACGATTCTTTCAATTGAAAAGGTGATAAAAATATGATTCCACAGCAACAACCATCATTTTTTTATATGTCCTTGTTTCCTTGATATTTTAAGCTAATCTGATTCACACCAAATTACTTTGTTACATCTTGAATTCACATTAAGTAATTCAGACTCTTTTTACCGCAATTCGAATAGTCGTATTGATATAAAATTGTTAGTCATCTTCCGACACCTTTTTTAATTCAAACTGTTTTTATATTCATATTGGTCAGATTCATCTCACCTCAATATTCACAAAACATAACTTTTTTGTTTCGAGTAACTGGCAGGAACATATTCATTAATTTTGACGGAACGTTAAAGATAATGTATAAGAACTTTAAAAAAAACTAGTCTTTCTTCTAGTGTTCATGTATAAGGATTGTTAAACTATTATATGGGAAAACTAATAGGTATCTCATACATACAGTTACAGTATCATACTGATTTTACACAGTTAGCATTTTTAGTCATAACCTTATTTTACTATATCTTCACGCCTTTACGCAGGGGTTTGTTGCCAAAGGTGGAGACTTCCTCTCAATGTTTCTCTTCTCCGTAGATCTCGTGATGTGACCAATCGTCGTAGTTAAGGATTCGAATTTGCAATCTTCATTTTGTAGGCAACTAGTCACACCACGTTTCCACCATCTTATTTCAAGTATCAATTATTTGCGTATCATGTCATGTTCTTTAGAAATTCAAATGCAAAATCATTTATCAACTCGCGAAGGCATAACTTTGGCAATTGCATAAAAGATGTTCATGCCACTTACAAAATCTGTACGCGCATGAAATATTTAACAATGTCCCAAGTTGGTGGTTCTTATAATACCAATTACTATTCAGGTTACGTTTACGTATCACACCGCAAAGTGACGCAATTCACTCCAAATGGCAAAATGCCCGATGGCTGACTATCTCAGCAGTTTCTTAATGCAACAAACCCTTCATAACAGATGTTATCACTAGTCATGAACTAGAAAACATTTTTAAGGATCGTTTTTTTGATACAGCTCACGACGTTGTACGCCGTAAAGTAAACTGGATTATAAATGGATATTTTAAGCTTTCTTATCCTTAGCCTCGCCTTTTCACAGTTAGTTGGGGATTGGCGCTCCAAGGAATGCGTTGTGATAAGACTTGGGTGGGGCAGAATTTCAATATTTTCTAATATACATGATGCATCAGTAAATATTCATTTGCTCAAGTATTTGATTAGGCACAACGACAAAGGAAGGAAAGAAAATAAAAAAATACTAGAAAAAATTACATTCTAAGCTGGCAATTTTCTTTACCTTATTTAGCATAAAAATCTGCTGTAGCGATTATCATCATAATCACAAAGATAAGAAAGCGCTAGTACCCCCACACCCACTTTCCGCCGGAGATATATTTTAGGTGCCAACGTGACAGATGGCGAGTACATCGCCGTTACAGTCTAACACGACTATACATACGTCTTTGAATTTCTTCTCAAACGTATGCAGGTTTCCTCAAGATGTTTTCCTTCACCGTGAAGCTCGTAGTGTGACTAATCACTGCACTTAAGTTCAGAAAAACTCATAGAGAGAGTCGGAATTCGAACTTGAATTCGAATTCGAACTCGAAACCACTCCGAAGTCGGATTCACTGTACTAGATTTTTTCTCAAAAATAGTTTTGAGAAAAAATCTAATACATCCACCGCACCTCTCGCCGCCATCGACGGGGAATTCATCCCCATACCTTGGAACCTCAAAGGTCTCGCACTGTGCGCTTCCAAAGGAGTTTTCTTCCGCGAACGCTCAGGCTGTGGAATGAGCTCCCCGTTGAGGTTTTCCCTGGAGAGTACAGCATGGAGTTCTTCAAGAAGGGTGTGAAAAGATTCCTGCAGGGTCGGTAACGCGAGAGTGATACCTCTGGTGTTGCAAGCGTCCATAGGCGGCGGTAACCGCTTACCATCAGGCGGACCGCATGCTTGTTTGCCATCCAAGTGGTATAAAAAAAAAGTTTTTCAAGAGCTGAGTTCCCACAAAGAAATCGCGTCATAAATTGTTAAATTCGTTTCCCATTTCACAATTTGATTTACGCTTCCGTCTATACACTTGTCTGTAGTTTAGCGGCTTAATTGATTTACAATGCAACTTGATTCCCTTCAGCAATTTGGACTATACAAAGGGCGTAGTGTGGCACGTTTGAGGTATTATCTCCGTTCGCGGTTTCACTTCATTTAAGTGCATTGTCTAGAAGTATTTATTGGTTTCCAACGGCCATATTGCGGTCGCAAGCAAAAGTATCTGACGCATGTATTGTCTCGGAAGTAGTACTTGAACGTATCTGATATTATGGTTAGAAGAAATTATTGCAATGTGCAGTTATCCATTTTTGCGTATTCTTCTGTATGTGCGTTAAATCAATGTACTGTTTCATGCTTGCAATTCCCAAAAGTTTTCTTTAAAACTGTGAAATTGTGAGCAAGCTAAGACTAAGGGTAAACAACGCTTGATTTCATCTGCCCGTGAGGAGAATAAACAAATTAAAAAAGCGTATTATACTATATTAAAATATACATCGCCATCTGTCACGTTGGCACCTAATATGCCTCTGGCGCAAAAGTGGGTGTGTGGGTATTATCTATACACCTCTGCCTACCCCTTCGGGGACCCTTTTGGGTAGGCGTGAGGATATATATAAAATATACATATAAATATGGATGGCAGAGAATTTCTCGTCTCGCAAATAATTCATATGTTAATAAAATCTCTTTACCACATCGTCAAAACGGGACCAATGTTAAAAAGGAAAACCGGGGAGGGTGTTATGCCGGTTCTTCTCCTGACAGGTTATCTTCTTTGAAACGGTGGTAAAGGTTAAATATGAAGTATGTGACGTTCAATGAGTGTTCCCTGCGTCCTTTAAGTTGAATGAACTGTTTTGATTTAATATAATTTTTGTATTTACATCGTGTAAGCTCGATATATTTGTAGAACATACAATATCATCACGCCGAGTCCCTAATGGTTAGTCAGAGAAGGCACATCACAGGCTCTCTCTAGACTTACAAACATACATATTTCTTTGCTTCGTCCTCATTTATCAGTCTCTTCATACATGCTCGCCCGTTTCGAGTTTGATATTCCAGTACAAGGAGTATTTAATGAATTGAAATAGATTTATATGCCGATAATGCTGCAGTGATATATATTATTGTACACTAAATATGTCGGTAGATAGGTGTGTCATCGCGATTGCCATTCCAAGGTCTTCACAAATCAATAATTTTACAAGAGATATGGTTGCAAGAAGTGTATCTTTTGTAAATATGTATACAAAAATATAACAGGTACATGCTTTGTTGTTTGATACTAGAGGTGTCCCGCGTTTTCGTCCGCGCTAGAGAGATTGTAGAGATTTACGTGAAATAAAAAAAAAAAGATTTTTGAACTTAAGTACAGTGATTAGTCACACAACAAGCTTTATTATGGTGAAGGAAAACATCGAGAGGAAACCTGCATATGCTTGGGAAGTAATTCAAAAACGTTTATATAGTCGTGCTTGAGTTACGGCGATGGACTCGTCATCTGCCGCGTCAAAGTTCTCAAATATATTTCTGGCGCAAAGTGGCTGTGTCGGCACTACTTATACACCTCTGCCTACCTTTTCGGGGACCCTTGTAGGAAGGCGTGAGCTTAAAATACTGTTTATGTTACTCCTGAATAACGAAACTTTCCATGAATAATTTTAATCGGTGTAATCGTTTTTGAGATTATCCTAATAGAGAGAGAGATAACAAGCTTTAGATTTATATAAATATACTATATTAGAATTGGGATTAGATATTTTCTAGATTATATACATTACTAGCTGTACCGGCAATTTCGCCCACGTACAAGTTTAATTCATTGATCATTGATCATGTAAGAATTTAAAGTTGAAGAATAACATTGTTATAATTATCTTGTTTTATGTATGCTTTGTATAGTAAGCAGCGACCTATTGTCGGGCCTACGTTGTTCCCCCATACTTGGGTACTATTGCTGTAACGAAAAAATATTATTGTTGTATATGCCTAATGATTTGAAAATAGTAACCATGGAGTTTCCTGCCGGTTCTTCTCCATGGAAGCGACCAACCCGAACCGTGCTTCTTTTTCGACGTTTTATAAGTGCCCACCTGGGCCTATGTGAAATAAAAAGATTTTGATTTGATTTGAAAATTGTTTGAGTAGTTTTCGAGTTAAATCATAACTAACAATGAAACGGACAAAAAGTCAAATCTTTCCCCTTTATAATATTAGTAACGCAATATTTGATAACTACAACCGCAACGTTATCTCAATCAAAATTATGAATTCAAACCGTACATACGTATTATCTTAATATCTATTATGTGTACGCTCTAATTGTCATAATTGCAACAACTATTGCCGATTATACAAGTGTATGGTATACCTCAGCTGTAATGTATGTTATTATATTCATGTTTAATTCACTATTCAAATCTACGGTACATCATATCAATTAGTTATTATAACGGACCAAGATGGTGACCTTGGGGCACACCCAACATTTTACGGAAAATGTGTGATTGGGTTTAATAACTTAATGGTTTCAAATGTTTGGTAACAATTAAGCAATTAAGTTATACTCTCTCTGTCAATCTGTCACTATACTAGCTTTGTTGAATTGAGACTTCTCCCATGACAACGCATCTGGAAATAAACCTTATACGTATGTAAAGCAATTATAACCTCCTTACGTACTATTATAATTACTTAACTTGAATTTCAATGACAGTTGCATGACTGTCATTCAAGCTCGTTATTGTAAGTTGCAAGATTATGAAGATAGAAAACATTATTGTTAAATATAATATATAAAGGAGACGATATTCGTATCGTAGCTTTGAATGTTGTTTCTCTTATTACAGGTAAAGTAATCTTTTGTAAACCATATACATGTACTGTTGTAAACTAAGTTATTTACTGAAATCGAACTTTGATTAAGATGTCTCATACATACAAGATACATTTTTAAATTATTTTCTCTCAGGATGTAATTGTTCAAGGATGAAACTGGAGATTCTAGGAGGCTAACGGAGCCATGTATAAGACTTTTTGTGCGGTTCAACCAGTTATTATGATATGCTGTACGCAAAGCTTCACGTTTTGGACATATAAAGATATTTATCGAGTACTTGAATATTGTTTTCAACACGATCCCAGAACTTTCTCAAATTATAAACTCTATTTGCATTAAAATAAAGTAAAAAGTAAAAGTCGGTAATTGTATAGTTGGTTCTAAGGTTGAACTCGACGGTGACCGAGGCGTGGTCATGGGGATCAAAATGATTGAAACCGTCAAAATACACCTAGTATTAGTAGAAATGAAAGTTTGTTAGATTTAACAACTGAAGATAAATCATTTAATTCAACGCAGGTGCATATTCATCAAAACGATGTAATTCTAAAGGTGAGAGGACCCGACCCTAAGATAATTGTCTGCAATTACAAACGTGAATAGCGTACAAATTCTTTGACGTTTGGAGACCTTTAAATATGTTCACTGATGACGTCATTTGACTTTTGGATACCATAACTGGATAGATACAAATGGAGGGAGACTCATCGGCTCCACCAACAAGAACTATACTCGTAAATTTGAGAAGAAATAAGTTCGAAAATAATCTTCTGAGTACTATAATTCATAAAAAAAAAATAAGAGACTATTTCGGCTATCGCTGTTGCAACTCCTTTACATGTCCTTTTAAAGAAGCTGTCATGTCGTATAAGGTGACCTATCATCCTTCCTCTTCTGTTCTCGACTGTCTTTAGCAATACTCAACATTTCTTCGATCTGGATGAAAATTAACTATTAGATTACAAAAATTAAAGCATTGTCCTTACTATCTACCATCCAAGTATATTCAGTTTGCATGTATTATCCTCAAATCAGGAGAAAACTTAATAAAACATTTGCACAAATCTTTTGAATCAAGGGCTCCGAAATCGATCCATCACAACAGCCGTCATAAAAGTACAAAAAACACAGAACCGGCTACACATACCTCAGCCCGTAGGAGCAACAGCCGCTACGTGGCCTACAGTAAAACCCAAGGTCGTTTGGGTACCGCTTTACAATTTTGTTCCTCTCTTTTTTGTACTGCCTTTCTTCCTTTCCGTACCATCAACGTCTTAAATCAATCTTCTTGCTATACCATACCTAACTTTATTCCTAAAAGAATAACGCCTTTAACAGCCTCTCCGTTCGGATTCGAATGGAATTTCAAAGGTCGTTCGGGCCATGTGTTGTGTTCTTTTTTGCAAAAGTTTTTTCCTCTTCATCCAGTATGGAGGGCCAAATGATAGGTTAAGTCAGATTTCGTCCGTCTGTTCCTAGCACCGTGTATTTTATACCATTACGATTATTATCTCTGACTGATTGCTTTTAGTTTTCTCTATGTAGTTGTAATTCTGGTTTCATATCAACTACTACTGTATTCGACACTATCTTATCTTGATGTCGGAGTCTCAAAACGTTAATTTAAAGTTCTTTTATACCACTCAGGTGGCAAACAAGCATATCTGGACTGCCGAGTCTGCGGTTACCACCACCTATGAACACAAGGGTATCGTAAGGGTGCGTGCCGACCTTGAGCTATCAATTGACATATCGACACTGGTTAATGCAAACATGACTATTGATGAAGAAGTAACATTGCAAAGCGATCTACTGGCTGTTATACAACAGCATCCAGTAGCCAGCTGTCGTTAGCTCCAATTTCGTCATCGACATACGCCTGCTTAGTACCGGATAAGAGGACATGTGTCAACGCCGTTTATGGCTCGGAAAATGCAGCTAGTTTTGTTTCAAGTTTCACAAGCCTTGCGGAATGCCAGCTTAGTCCACTTCTTTATTTGGAGCCTTTTTTAGCCCGACTCTTGGTGCCCGCTATTGGCTAATCCACTTTATATGCCCAACAATTCCTGTTCCAGCAAAGGTTCTTAAATATTTTTGCTGTTTTGTGATTTCTTTTATTTCTGAGCCATAGTGGCCGAGTAGTTTTATTAGACGTTTGCAAAATTTGCAAGTTCGGGTCCCGAGTGGACTAGTGTGTTTTCTGAAATTAATACCAGCTTTAAAGTGAAGGAAAGGATCGAGAGGAAACTTGCTTACGTTGGAGAAACAACCATTGACATAAAGTAAAGCCTAGCTCTACTCTCTCTGGCTACTCAGTGAAGGACTCGATGATGACCTAAGGTCGACATTATAATATGTTTTCAACATTGGTATTTTGGTATTTAATTTGAATAATATATATTCGATTTGTTAAGAGATAATTCTGAATATGCGGAGCTCATTATGTGACAGTACATAATCCTAACTGCAATAAATTATATATGTAAATGAGCATTATAGTCGTGGCAATTAAATAAGATGCCATTCAGAATTGATAAGCCAGTGTGATATATTCCAATGAAGTAACATTCCATCATTAGTATTTCGTAAGAATGCTACAGTTCCGTCACCTTGGACATTATATCTGTCATTGGTGTTTGGAAATATAATTTCTTAAAAAAGAAGAATTGAACGTAGTGAAAGAGAAGACGTCCAGTCTTCGCTTTCGCTCTACTCTCTCGGTTTACCCAGTAAGGGACTCGGTGTGATGATAATTCAAATGTACGTACGTAAAAGAAATCTTACACATTGGATGAATTAGTAATAAAATGTACGTCCATATTAGTATGTCTTACCAATATCTTTAGAATAAATTTCAGATCCCCAAAACTTGAGGAATTTTTGAGAAACAAAGTTTCAAGCCCTATCTATATACCTGTCGAGGGTATAATCTATCTTCTTGCCACGCTTCATTATGATCTGTTTAGGCGTAACGCAGTATGAAGGTAAAAAGTAACGCAGAATCACTCGCATTTATGCTACTCGTATGGATCTTGCCATTCGCGTATTTATTTGTAATATTTCACTAACCACTCAACGTATCAACAGCCTTTACTTTGGTCGAGGTTAAAGTTTATATAAGCTATCTCGTAAATCTGCACTTTGGATTCCAGAATGTATGTTTTCGCGTCAAATTGTTCCTTGCGCGCGTATCTACTTCTTTCTGAGTTTTATCATGACAGCCATGTTGGTACTGGACTGAAATTGTCTTTTTTTCTTATTAAAATAAAGTTTCCTTAAAGTTTTCCTGATTAATGTGGATGAAGCGAAAGAGGTCTGTAAGACTAAAGAGAACTGGCGTTCTTCTCTGCCTATCCAGTGAAGGTCTCAGAATGATGTTATGTATGAATACTTCAGTTAAGTCAGCTATTATTTAACAAACATGTAAACAGTTACGAAACACAAATGGACTCGTATATTATACGCAAGTGAATATAATTATGTTTAATTAGCTACTCACCTAGTTATTTTATGCGTTCACATTTCGCTAAAAGTAAGCTTGTTAAATATATTGTTATCGTTGTTACTGCACACTTGTGTAATGCAGGAACTGCTTAGATAACATAGCATAAACACTGATATTTGTCTAAAGTTTCCAATGTAAAGACCCGAGTAGCCCTCAACGCAAAAATTGCAAGTTTAAATCAAGATTGTACCAATATGTTTTATTGAACTTAGGTACAGTAATGTGTGTATCACTAACAACTCACCACGAGCTCTAGGAAAAACATCGACAGGAAACCTGCATACTTTTGAAAATAAATGTCATAGACGTATGTACAGTGCTTGGGAAACGGCGATGGACTCGTCATCCGTCACGCTGTCACGTGTCATACCTGTTTTGTAAAGCGGGTTACATGTTTGTGTGTCTATCACCTTGCCACAAAATACTAATCTTATTTTGTTCTATCATATTTAAAACCATTCAACACCAATTGGCATAGCCCCGAATTAAGCATAGCTTGTGTTTTCGTAGCCAGACAACGATATATTTACTTATATAGACCCTCAGCGGAATCAGATTAAATAATTATATAAAAAATGGCTATAAATGAAATTAGTCTAGCAAGATGCTTACGTTTGTATGAATCTTGTATTCCCACATTGTCATAACGAAAAAAGGATGGTGGATGAACCATGACTACATGTATCTAAAAATAACGAAACTTTTTATGTTTTTGTTAAAGTATGTAGTTGTAATGTGTATTATGTTAATCCTAGACTGACAACAATGGTGGTCACCCTACCGCGGCGCGTGCGCGTACCGTTACGCTACCGTTTTTGCCCAGATACAGCTACTTCGATTCGATCTCTTTCTCGCACTGTAGTGTCATTATGTGTGGCTCGGTGACAATAACGTCAATATTCTCGATACTACAAAAGTAACTAACTCCGCATATTTTCAATTACTTCGACGTATCAAGTAGTTTGAAGAAGCCAAGGAAGACCATAAATGTAAATCACACACCAAATTGATCGAATATAATATATTGGTATAGCCGTGGTGGCTGAGTTCGAATCCCGACTGTACCAATGAGTTTTTCTGAACTTAAGTAGGTACAGTGATTAGTCACACCACGAGCTTTACGGTGAAGGAAAACATGGTGAGGAGACCTGCATACGTCTGAGAAGAAATTCAAAGGCGTATGTATAGTCGTGCTTGAGTAACGGCGATGGACTTGCCATCTGTCACGTTAGCACCTAATATACCTCTGGCGGAAAGTGGGTGTGTGGGTATTACCCATACACCTCTGCCTACCCCTTCGGGGACCCTTGTGGGAAGGCGTGAGGATATATTATTATTATATGAGGTATTGTATTGTTATTGTATCTCATATTATTATTAAGGAAGACCGTGTCTAGTATGAAGAGAATAATGAAAGTGGACGAAGCGTAAAAAGTATGTAAGGATCGTAGCAAGTGGAAAAAAGTGGTCTCTGCCTACCCCTACGGGAAAGATGCGTGATTATATGTATGTATTTGTCTAGTATCTACACATTCAAACAAATCAATAGCATTGATTCCATGCAACTCCACTTGCACACGCTACTGGTCCGCCTTCGTACACTTCCTGTATTTTAACATATTTTTTATCATGTCTTATGAATGTCAAATATATAAAAATGGAAATATATCACGCACATGAATCACCAATTTAATTAAAACTGCCATTAAATGCACCGCACCGCTGGGATTTTACATTTTACGCCGCTACTTTGTATATACGAAAATAAATGTTGCCTCTTCGGCTTCTGTCTCTTTTTGAGTTTAATATATTGACCAAGTTTTTTTTTTTCATTATGGGTTCTGCAATCGATGTGAGTAAATGTTAAAGTAAAGACTACCTTATTCAATCTGCTTTCATTGAATTGCGGTGACCAGACATCAGATACCGTTAACGGTAGTCGTAACGTCTGGCCTCGAGATAAGTACGCTTATGGGGTAATGAGGATAAGCGAACTCTATTTCAAATCTTGTGTATAAAATAAAAGTCATGGTGGGCGAGTGGTTCGAGTAGTTGCCTGCGACACAAAGATCGCAAGCTCGAATCCCGATGGTACCAATGAGTTTATTTGAACTTAAGGACAATGATTAGACACATCACGAGATATACGGTGAAGGAAAACATCGAGAGGAAGCCTGCATATATGTTTGAGAAGCAATTCAAAGGCGCATGTATAGTCGTGCTTGAGTAACGGCGACAGACTCACCATCTGAGGCCCCTTAAATATATCTCTGGCGTAAACTAGATGTGTGGGTAGTACCTATATACCTGCCTACCCCTTTGGGGACCCTTGTGGTAAGGCGTGAGGATATTATATTTTCTATTTCAAATCTGTGAAGCCTTTTCAGCGTGTAGCAGTGACAAGGACAATTATTGACGTGTGTGATTCTATCTCGCTCTAACTGATACCTATATATAATATGGCAGCCATTTAACCTTATTTATTTATTACTCTAAGCATAAACAACATACAAATTCCTCAAACTAAACCGCTAAGGACACGCTGATTTCTCTCATAGCTCTTTTGTATCAATCGGTTAATAAATATAACGGCAGCTATAACATGGACCCTATTACGGTGACAGTAAGAGCTAAGTAATCCATTGTTATTTATCGAACGAATTTTGCCGCGATCTGCGCACGCGCCTATTGTAACCGTAGAAAGTGTCCCATAAGTGGAGTGACCATGACTTCTAATGCGATTTGGATAATCTTTTGCATTTATTTTTTACTGATACCCATATCGTCGAAATTAAGTAAAACTTAAAGTATTTACCTATTTTCATACCTCATACGTTGACGTTAAGTTCACTTTTGGTTGAAGAATTATTTATGTTCTGTAACACACTTTATAAGTAAATGACCTGAATTTTGTGCTTACAAACTTCGATCCCTTCTTGACGCAACCATCTGTGTTTATATTCAGCTTAAGGTCGCGGGCCGATCCCTTCTCGCAGCATATTACATATTTTTCTGTCGAATTTTACATACGCATTACAGTGTCCGACATGTATGTAGGGGTCAGTTGACTTTGTGTGTAATGTCCATAATTGTATCATCATATATACCTATGTTCTGCTCCATTGGGTAGTACAATTTGAACTATGTGTATAAACAATAGTTAGCTAAGTGATTCAATATGAAGCTACTGAATCGCTTTATCCATTGATTAAAAATCGCATTGCGTAGTTTAAAAGATCTGCGTACAGACGAGCGACTGTTCCATACTGTATATGTACAGTACTATGTAGATATGCTAGGTACCTACCATTGAAGCATTTTGTGATTCACATAAAATCCCAATAAACTCGTTATCTTTATTACTGTTTGCATATATGTTTCAGTATATACTTTTTATTGTAAAGCGTTCCAAATTGCGATTTTTTATTAATTTCCATGATACGAATCTACCTAAATCAGAAACCATTCAATTTCATGCCTGTACATGGGAACATATCCCATTAAGGTTCGTTGTCTTAAAAGAGATTCTCAAAGTAACTGGCGTGTTCGAGGGTGTGATTGTAAAGACAACGTTAGTGTGGACCTATAGAAAAGTTGGGTGGAGTAAGATTGACAAAACAGATATACGCGAAAGTGTCTCGAAGAAAAAAAAAGAAAGGGAAGGCGTGAGGATATATATATGTCTCGAAGAAGAGGCAGAATAAGACCACATTTCAACTACTACCTACCACAAATCAGACTCAAGAATGGGAACGGCAAGAATACTCGAAACCGTCGAGTATGTATGAAGATACCGATGATATTGATGAAGCGAAAAAGTTTGTGAGACTAGTGATAGTCTTAGTCGGCTAGATGATGATGATCATTTGACATGAGAACTGCATGGTTGAAATATCAAACTTTAAGATCACTGGTTGACATGCCAGTGACATCACACTAAGATTGTATAAAAAATACCTACTACATAACTAATCAGTTTACTGACATGAATGAAGGCCAACATCCATACGAAAAAAATAAAAAAAAATAGATATCCATGAAAAAAAAAACTACACTAATGGAAGCAAAGCCGTGAGCGAGAGCTATTGTCAATTCAATGTGACCTTGTATGGCAGAACGACACAACACGCCCAAATATTTTGCTTAGAAGTAAAGTTCACGGTCGAAATGATTTTAGCACCTTTTTCAATTGACTTTGCAATGTTTTATCTCTGATTCATAAGTCACTATATTTGTTTATTTATTGCGGTTTGCAATTTATGTGTATGTGTGTGTAGGTGGTTGATGTGGAATGTTTAATATGTGTTGGCTTTTAATAAAAACAAAAATAACTAACGCGTTTTTAGTTTCGTATCTTATAATACGTGACAATATAGATAACACTGACTTACATCTGTAGATGTTGCATGTTTTTCCATTCCTTGTATGTAACTCTTTCTTGTCCTTTCTCTTCTTCGCCACCGAATAAAAGAATAATGGGCTAGACGGGGCAGTCGACTCTGACTTACAAGTTATAAATTGAACTAGGGAAAATTTCTCCCGCATTCGGAATATAAGAAAACCAGATTCCATGCAACTTTAATAATGGCAACTTGATTTTAATTTGTTCATTAAAATATATAAATTATAAATTAAATAAATTTATTTATAAATATTCAATTAAATAGGTAAATATTTTCAATTACGAGTTTAACATTTTGGTTAGTACCCATTTTAGTATGAAATTGACTGTAATACAGAGTGTCCATCTCTCTCCGGAGATCTGTTAATGTCTGCGACACAGTTTATATCTACTGCAGGCATTATCGCATACAATTTTGTACTCAATATATATTCGTTCCTTTTATAAATAGAAAATATATATAATAGTAATAATCTAGCTAGAGTAAGAAGAATCAGACCAATCTGGAGGGAGTCAAATTCGGAACAAGCTATTTTAAATAGTTTTGTTGGGGCCCTAGATTTTATTTTTACCCCAGGGCATTTGATTACATAGCTAAGCCACTGGAATAATGTGCTGCTTTCGATCAGTCGTAGTACATTAGATACATTGTACTACGACCAGTGATCGCACACATGTAACGATTGATACATACATACATATAATCACGCCAAGTCCCTAGCGGGGTAGGCAGAGAGTATAGAGCGCCAGTTCTCTCTAGCCTTACATACTTCTATCGCTTCGTCCACATACATCAGTCTCTTCGTACATTGATAATAATGTAATTTAAAGATGGCGCACTTTACTGACAATTATGGATCACTTTGGAACCTCCATAGCATTGTAAAGTAAAGGTCAGCGAGAAATTCTGTCCGTAGCAAATTTATGGTCACCAACCACAATGTCCCCATTTCACGATAGATAGTTGGCGCTTTTACCGTGGAGCACCGCTTCACATCGAGGGGAAATGACGACCAAAGTTTCCAAAATGTCACAGATTTTTTTTTACTTGTGTATTTGATTACAAGTTCTCGCGATGGATACGGGCGGCATATATCTTATTCATCTGCCATTTATTTCGGTCTGTGTTTCTTATTGTAGTCTCTTAGATATATATATATATATGTGGTTATATATACTTTATTGTAAACTGAAGTATATATAGTGTTTTTATATATATTTGTAATGCCAATGTTACCGTGTATTATAGTAAAAAGTTTGAGACATCGATGTTTGTAAGTCTGCGTTTACTCAAGCATACTATACGCGTTTGGGTCAAAAAGACAACCATCTTGTCGTTGAAAATCCGCCCGAAACTTGTTAATAGTGTTGACATAATGCATTTGAGAGATAAAAAACACTTTCACTACTGTTTGTAAGAGTTTTTTTATCTCAAAAACGGTTCATTACATCTTACTACAGCCAAGTTATAAATGAAACCATTTTTTGAGAGATTTAAAAGAAAACAGTATTAAAGTGGGAACCAACATTTCGTTCATTCATTCGGTCGAAACGTTAATCGATTCGGAAGAGGGATGGAGAAATCTCGTCGTTAGACTTTCACTCCCTACACCTCCCAAAGTACGACCGCACCAGGCACTGGTAACCAGATAACCCTGCTGTAATTTCCCCACCTATAACGTTGAGACGGTAGGTCAAGTTGCCAATTAACCATTTGACAGGACATTTACCAACAAAATTCCCGAAGGAAGGGTAATTTTCCAAAGTTTTCCCCAAATCATTATTATTGTTGCACGCGCTATTCTTACTTTGCTGTATGCAACAATATTGTACTGTCCAAGGGAGCGGAGCAGTAACCAATTATAAATATTATATATATTACATATATTATATGTAAATATAAAAAATAAAATAGTTACAGTTTATGAGGTTCTGTTAGCGCCATATTCTGTGAGCACGATTTATACTTGCGACATACATTAATATACGCGTGCTGTGTATTTTAATATATATATATGTAAATAAATAAATAAATATACGTTTTATTACACTGGACTGCAAATGTCGTTTTAACTAAATATTAAATTGAACTGCGAGACACAGCTAGTTCACTATAAAATTGTACGTAAAAGAGTGTATATCGATGAAGAAACTAAGCACGCTTGAATATCTGTCGCTTTTGAAGGGACGTCAGTTCCGAACGCGGCTCGGCGCGTAGCAGTCGTGTTTTCACCAGCGGCTATTCACTATTTAATATCCGCTCGATTGTGAACCTTATTGTGCTCGTGTTATTGTAGCGAATCGCTCGGCCGTGCTACATCTGGTAATAAGTGTTCATTTGTTGGTGTTATGTAAAAGTTTTGTCTGAGTTCTGTTGCCGTTTTGATTTCTTTTTTTTTAATGTTGTCAGTAACGTATTGTGTAGCTTATCGCTATCTTGCGTTTCTTATCTGTGATATGAAGTTATGATCTAACGCTGTTTTGATGGCCAGCGTAAGCAAGATGGATTCTTAAATATTCCATTCGCTTGTTAATTTATAGACCTACCTCGCGTGTTCCCGTGTTAAATTCGAATTGCTAGTAGCGTGTTAATATAGCTGTACCTTCCTCAATAAACTATCTATTTATTTTTATTTATACTAGTTATGCAACGCGTAAAAATCGATTTACGTAAAATAATTTTAGCTAGATTTATTTTCCGAATTATTTATTTCGGAATATATCTTTTAAATATCCTATAGTTATATAATAATATAATATATCCTCACGCCTTCCCACAACGGTCCCCGAAGGGGTAGGCAGAAGTGTATAGGTAATACCCACACACCCACTTTCCGCCAGAGGTATATTAGGTGCCAACGTGACAGATGGCGCGTCCATCGCCGTTACTCAAGCACGACTATACATACGCCTTTGAATTTCTTCTCAGACGTATGCAGGTTTCCTCTCGATGTTTTCCTTCACCGTAAAGCTCGTGGTGTGACTAATCACTGTACTTAAGTTCAGAAAAACTCATTGGTACAGTCGGAATTCGAACTTGCGACCTTTGCGCCGCAGGCAACTGCTCGAACCACTCAGCCACCACGGCTCTCCTCTCCTCTCCTATAGTTAATCCGGCTAATAAGCTATCCCTTTGCCAAAATTATGAAATTCCGTTAAGCCGTTCTGGCGTGATTGAGTAACGAACATACTTTCGCATTAATAATATTAATTAGGATTATTATTGCACAAATATTTTACCTCTTACGATCAGTCGGACCTCATGGCTGTTTACAACCCTTGGGGTATAAAAAAACTTGAGAAATATGTAAACATAATTAATAGTACGTACGAATAGATTTAAAATACCAGTTCTGCAACTTTTATCCACTGGATTGCTTAATTAAATACACAAATCATGATTTATAAAACTTCTGGCGATTCACAAAAATACCTCGCGTGCCCACACAATTGCCCATTGGTAAAGACCGAGGTTCGAACTTGCCACGTTGACTTTGCATCCGTCCAACACAAGGCTCCTTATAAAACAATCATCACGCCGAGGTCCTCTTTCTCTTCATAAAGCTGACAGGCCTCTTTCTCTTCATCCACATTCATCAGTCTCTTCCTATATGCTCGTAGGTTATGCTCAGTTTTCGTCTTATCATATTATCAGTGAAGAAAGAGCGAGCGAAAGAGGATTTTTGTCTAGAGTTTTCTATCAGTTTGTTTTTTGGGTTAGATTTTTTGTAGGATAATGTAAAAGGTACTTATACAGTATACATACTTATATGTTTAGGTACTGTATGCATGTGTATACCTACTGACTCTCCCTCTTCATCCACTTTCATCAACGTCATTATACAAGTTCGCTGATTTCGACGTTTCTGTTGCAGGTACGTCGTCAGAAATGTCAGTGCAAGTGAAGTGTCAGTGTCAGTAGTGTAGTGACATTGTGACGTGGTGTTGTGACTTATGATGTGATAGGCGCGATGCCTTCTGACACCACGTGGTCGCCGCCCGCCTCGGCGGAGCGAAGGCTCAGCAACTCCTCAGATGGCAGCGGATGCAGCGGATATTCTAAGGCTGTGAGTATTTTTATCATTATTGTTCTTATACTCGCTTGCAAAATTCATTCGCTATCGACAGGATATTCATCCCCATACCTTGGAACCTTAAGGACGAGCCTAAAGCCTGCGTGGTTTCAAAAAGTTTCCTTCCTTTCTTAAAAGTTAAAAGTTGCTTTCCTCAGGGAGCCTATTTCCTGGTCGGCAGGAGGCGGTAGCCGCTTATCATCAGGCGGACCGCATGCTCGTTTGCCACCTGAGTGCTATAAGAATTAGTTGATTGAAGACTCACAATATAAAAAATATTAGTAACTTTGTTTTTTTCATATTTAGAAAAAATATAGAATTTCTAGTTACCACATTTTTTCCGAGAGGTGCCAGATGACAGCTGCTTTGATAATCCGATAACAATTTAGTGTTATCACAAGTGACAAAGATATATATACCTATTGTACCCATTTTGGACTTGATATGGCGATAGGACATTGTAAACATGATATGACTTACAATCTGTACAAGTTACAAATCTAACTTAAAATATATCTCCATTGAGAAGAGTTTTGATACACCTCCGCCTACCCATTCGGGGAACCTAATAGGGATATGTAATAACATCAGTATAGGTTCATAGCGACACATGTGGAGTCTTAACATATGTCTTTAAATGTGTCAGACATGTAAGTTTTCAATAGGTACCCGTAAAACTCGTGATGTGCATACGTCGCACCCTCTAGTTGAAGTCTGCATTTCAGGCCGTCTTGTAATGTATTGAGGACGCAATTTAAGGGAAGTGTAAAGATATTAATAAACCTGTTGCCAGTTGTTCAAAGCCCATGCAATCCTCACCTTTGCAGTACCCAGTCTTGCAATTAGTGAGCAAGAAATAAATTAAAATCTTTGGTAACGGTTTCCTAAAACCATGTTGCATACTCCAAGTAAATAAAGTCAGTACCCACAATCGGTGTCCACAGAGCATTGATATTTGGTAACCACTTTTGTAAACATCACCTCTGTCATTCTTTGATTAGTTGCGCTACTGCAATACAAGGTTTAATGGACTGATCACGCCTGAGACTGAAATGTTAAAATGCGCCATTTACCACAATGGACCAATGAGTGAGTGTGACCATCACGTGTTCTTTGACGACTTAAAGAAATACTCAAATCTATACAAATAAATAAAATTGGAGTGTCTGTTTGTAATATTAAAATAACCGCTTTTTATTAAATGCATATGTATACATACACGGTACATTTACCAAAATTTTTTTTTTACAATTTTTTGTCTGTCTGTCTGTCTGTCTGTCTGTTCCGGCTAATCTGTAAAACAGCTGGACCGATATTGACGGGACTTTCACTGGCAGATAGCTGATATAAAAAGGAGAACCGAGGATACTTTTATTTTAGAAACTGAACAATATTTTTTTTTGGTAAATTCCACGCGGGTGAAGTCACGGTCACAGCTAGTAAGAAATATAAAAAGATATTTCTTATTAGAGTTTTTCGTAAGTTAGGTGCTACT
>JACCPG010000050.1:54233-83959 GCA_016069955.1 Drepana arcuata
ATCGTTAAACTATGAAAAGTTCGCGTGAATAGGTGAATTATTTATTGACACAGTTAAGTTTGATTTGAAGCACCAAATCTCGTTACGTCTAGACGTGTAGAAGCACCATGTACTATCTTTGAAGTGAGACCTTAATTGCTATTTCCTTGGAAGTCTCCAGCTAGTTCCCACATTCAGGTTAATTGGCACCGGAGACGAGCAGTTTTCTTTTCCCGAAATGAATTCCTCAATGACTGGAATGCCCGTGTTTTATAGCAGTTTTGTTTTTCTACGTCGTGTGTGGTTTTGTGTAGGAATCGTAAAACGGAAGTATCAATCAAAGGTTAATGGTCAAACTAAGCGGTTTATATTTTATTGTCTCTAAAATATTATGTACTCAATTCGAATAAATTTCGTAACGGGAGACAGATTTACAAAAAAACATACTTTATAGTAAAAGCATGTATTATCTTTGAAATTATAACTTTTTTCTTTTGCCTTGCCTTTTTCCCATTTAAGTTGGGCTCGGCCCTCCGTATCATGCGTCTCCAGGCAGCTCGGTCCTCGGTCATCTCTTTGTTGACTTGGGTATCTCTAAGATTCTTATTTACTACGGACATCCATGTGATTCGGGGTCTTCCTCGTCCTCGGGGCTTTGTTTCGATATCCATATCTAGCATTTTTCTGGTCATATGGTCGGATGGTCGCCTCATAACATGTCCACCGCAGACGGCTCTCCTGTAGTTTATCTAGGATAGGTGTCTCTCTGAAGTCTTCTTCTTCTCTTTGAAATTATTACAAGTAAATAAATTGATTTGAGGCTCACCGTCTCACCTTAATAATTATATCTTCACGCCTCTCCACAAGGGCCCCCGAAGGGGTAGGCAGAGGTGTGAAGTAGTATTTTCGCCGGAGATATATTTTTGCCAACGTTATTGGCGATGGCGAGTCCATTGCAGTTTCTCATTCTATATAATTATTTATTCAGTAATGATCGTGGTATATCACAGGCCGAATCGCACTGTGGTATCTCACGATTTCAGTGTGGCATTGACTTGAGCCGTGGTGGCCGAGCGGTTTGAGTAGTTGCAACACAACTACTGCAAACTCGAATCCCGACTGTACCAATGAGTTTTTCTTAAGTACGTTAATCACGAAAACATGAAATTCAAAAGACGCATATGTATAGTCTTGCTTTAGAACCTAACTGAAACAATTTAGAGATACATTTTTTGGGTATATTTTTCATTTGGATTACTGTACATTCGCGTTAGATTCATTCGAAGCAGTTGATCTCCAAAACGATATATCCTTGAAAATCTCTCATCGATCATCACCAACCACTGTCTGTAATCAAATCCAGTTATTATTCCCATCGCTCCTGACGTTTCCGGCGGCATGAAGCCTTGAGAATGCTTGCCGCTTCCGCTCAACACGGCTAGGGTAAAGCAGGCTATATTTGTTTTATTGATTACTGCACCTACGTTATTAATAATAATAAATACCTTGTGACAATTCCACACAAATTGAAATAGTTCCAAATTAAGCAAAGCATGTACGTAATTTGTACCTGTACGTACGTATGGCAACTGGACAGCGCTATGTGTATGTGGTGTCATCATCATCATATCATCACATCGAGTCCCTAACGGGGTAGGCAGAGATCATAGAGCGCCAGTTTTGTATGTGTGTTTAGTTCAGAATGTATGTGTATGTGGTATATATAGATAAATAGGTATAAGGAGTCTTATATCCCTACGCCGCATTTTTTTCGAAGGCTACTCAATTAACGCGTCCAAAGAAGAGTGAATTTAAAAAGATCACAATAAAATTGCATCGTGCTCGGTACGAGTTTTTTCAGGTATTTGTAATACGCATTTTATTGCTGGTAATTGTCAACAAATAAACAAGAACCAACGTTTATAGTAACTATTAACGTTTAGTATTTCCTTTCTACGTGTGTTCGTTTGCGCCTCTACTGTGAGCGGAGTCTAAGAATTCAAATCCATTGCGTAATTTTGTTCAGAAAAAAAATGTTAGGCTCATCATGCAGCTTGTCTAGTGGCAAAAATGTGTGGCACAAGTGTGTTAAAAATATATATATAAAACCCTTTTTCATATTACACACAGACACAGAGAACGCTTATTGAACGTCATATATTATTACACTCCAGCTGTAACTAGGTCAAATTGAGTAAATGTATTATTATTATTACTGCCTTTGCTTCTGCCCCTTGAGTATTTTGGTGACGTATAGCCTTAATAAACGGGTTATCTAATCCAAAAAGATTGGTTTGAATCGGATTAGTAGTTCCGAAGAAAAGCATGTCCAAATAGACTACCTCTGTTTCTTAATAAAATTTGTAGGCATATTCAATCACCATTACATACGTCTTTGAATTTCCTTTTTTCCTTCCGAGTTTGCCTTCAGCTGAAGTCATGGTGGTGTGACTTAATCACTGTACTTATGGAAGTTCAAAAAAAGTCATTGTTAAAGTACAGTAGGCAACCACGGATTGTATACATATGTATGTATTTACGATTCACCTTGAAGTTATTTTCCCTGTTAATTATGCTAAGGTTCTTAGCTGTGTCGTTGCATCATTAAACTTTAATTCTACTTTTACACTTGCACCACACAAATTGTGTGCACTTAATCTAAACGATCCAAGGGAAATTGTATAAAAACATCCTTAAGATCAGCACGCGATGTTAAACACGATCGGAGTCTAGAATACGCATCTAGAACGATCTCTGAATATACAGTACTAGCTGCGCTCTGTGGTCTCATCCGCGTGTAATTTGATCTCAGTTGAATTTAAATGAAATATTATCCAGTGTTATTCCAGCTTATAATCTCTATGCTAAATTTTATTTTTTAAAAAGTCGAGTATCGATGCATTTTTGAAATTAGGTATTTTTTGTAGCTCAAAAACTGGCTTCTTTTATATCTGTAATTTTACTCACTATGTTGGGTTATTACAGTAGATACCTTTATTTGCAATTACAAGTTCAAACATTGTTTCGATCAGAAATGGACATAATGGCTTCAATTAATGAGCTATCGTGACTAGGACTTAGGTCATCCTTTCCTTGGGGATATGTCTGTCGTACATACATCCATAATTTTTTATGTTGTATTTACCACAAAGTTAAAAAACAAAAACCAAATTCATTTGAAAAGAAGTTATGAGTTAGGGAGAAAAAAGTATTTTTTTCTTAACGACCTAAAATAATCAATACCCAAACCTAAGCTAGAATTCACTCACGACTTGTCCCCATGTGGCCAGTAAGTACCAGGTCCCATAATAGAAGCAGAACGCCGACTGCGTCAGTTAATCGTGTACCCCACGTGATGCCAATCAGTCTGATCCACGTCACATTGCTCATGTTTATTTCATCCGACGTAGGTCATGGCCCGCTGGCAGGATGTCCCCGCGTCTGTCATGCACGCCATAATGGATTCGGCATTAACAAAGTACCGCGGACGAGTGCAGGCGACTCCTCAAATCAAAAGTTGCACTTTAGAATCCAAACTGTAGGAATGAGTTTTTCTGAACTTAAGTCCGGGAATTAGTCAAACCATGAGAGTTACTTTGCAGGAAAAGATAGCGAGGAAACCTGTATCTGTTTAAGAATAAATTCTATGTGTTTAATCAACGGTGACGGATCCGACATCTGTCACTTTGGCACCTTTATAAACACAATACAATTGGATTGTTTACTGAACATGTTGCGGCCTTAATCCCTTGTATTTAATTATTTGTTTTTCTATGACAGTATGTATATCGTTCGCTAGTTGTTAAAGTACGTAATTGTTTAGTTAAAAGACTTCCACACGGGTAAAGGGAGTCGCATCGACTCAATCCCGACTATACGTATTTTAATTAATTCTCAAACGTATGTAGGTTTCCTCTCGATGTTTTTCTTCATCGTAAAGTTCGTGGTGTTACTAATCACTGTATCAGTAAAACTCATTGGTACGGGCGGGATTCGAAATCGCAATCTGTGCAGGCAACTACTCAAACTCGATTCCCTGGTCCACCATGGCTTTTTCTACATGCATATATTTATTTATTAATATTTTCTCCTTAATTACAGAACCTGGATAACTGGAAGTCATCGCGACGGAAGCGGGTGGAACATATAATCGAAAGGTGCGTGGAGGTGCGCCGAATGGAGAACGAGCCGAGCCAGCCGAGGGGCAAGTCGAAGACGTTTAACGAGATGCTGGAGGAACGGTAAGTGCATCAAATTACTAACAAAACGACTTCACTTCCGCGGTATTAGTACTATGGGATTTTAAGCGCATAATATTATAATTTTTAGAACAACGTTCATCCACACACTCACTTTCCGCCAGAGATTTATTATATTAGGTGCCAACAGTGACAGATGGCGAGTCCATCGCCGTTACTCAAGCACGGTAATACATACGCATTTGAATTGCTTCTCAGACGTATGTAGGTTTCCTCTCGATGATTTCCTTCACCGTAAAGCTCTTGATGTGACTAATCACTGTACTTAAGTTCAGAAAAACTCATTGGTAAAGCCGGGATTCGAACTTGCGATCTATGTATCGCAGGCAACTGCTCGAACCACTCGTCCACTACGGCTACTTCTTCTGTTGAATTTCTTAAACTCACAAAACGAGAACAACTGAAAGTAAGTCAAGCGCAGAGGATGCAAGTATTACAGAGTATTCGCTCTGTTAAGATTCAGGCTGAATGTTGCGCAATTGTATTTATTATCTTAGTGAAGTTGTTTACTTTTCGATGAGAAATTCAACGAGATTAGGAGCTAAGTATGGATAAGCAGTTTTATTTTACAATCCGTATTTTTGTCTCAGGTTTAAGCAGACATTTAAAATGCCATCACAGATATCTAGACATACGTTACAGGCGTGACCGTAAATATGTCATTGAGTATATATTCAAACGTATGTAAGATGCGTTACGATATTTTCCTTCACCGTACGCAAGTGGTATACTGTAAGTGTATACTGTACTGCACTGAAGCTTAAAAATATTGGTACAATCTACAAGGGTGTGAACCCACAGTCTTAAATCTAAAGATACCTTCTAAAACTACTCTGTCACTGCGGCTGCTTAGTGATCTGAACCTATGTATTTCTATATGATCACTGAAATAATTAATAGAACTCACTATGTACGCTGTGAAATCATTGTTCCGAAGGCACGATTTAATGAAGCCAACACTATTCGCCTGTAATTAATTTACGACATCTTTCGATTAATACAAATCATTGGGCATTGTTACTGAACATGAATATCTTTTGTATTCTTCTGTGCAATTAGCAAATCAAATAGTTACTTAACAATTTGATTATGGCACTGAGAATCCAATTTGTTTCATTCTTGAATCAAATTGACTTAATAATATAAGCAGTGAAGCATTACACCGATTTCCCAATTCCTGCCTCAATTACTCTAATCAAAGATTACCAAAGGCATCTCATAATAAATTGCCCTTATTAGATTTGCATGTGTTTCGCAATCATACAGATGCTAGTGGTCCCTTTTATTACGTATCAAAACGCGATTGATTCGAATCATTGCAATAGTTGATGATTTGTGATATTATCTCCCGACGTCTATTCCGAATTAGCGATTGCTCCTATTAGCCGCTACTATTTTATCATTTTAATCTCATTTTTATCTTCAGTGCACTTGTCATTTGCGACGATGCTGATGACTGTCGTTTCAAATTATTGCCGAAGTATTGTGTAATAGATCTCAGCGATGTTACAAATGATTCAGTTTGACATACTTTGCTAATGATGTAATCTATGAAAACTTGCGGTTGAAATGTTTGTTAATGTTTTTGAGAAGATTATTCAAAGGTGGCAAACAAACTGACAGCTCTTATTGTTAAATTACCGAAGCATTTAGATGTTTCAAAATATTTCCGTAGGGTCTACTCGAGTTTTTATTACCTTGTATTGAAGCAATTGAATGTACATCGTCACAATGAGTCCTTCTAGGTTCTAGGTAGAGAGTTTAGAACGCCAGTTCTCTCTAGACTAACACCTCTTGCGCTTCACACACAATTATCAGTCTACATACGTGTCCGCCATTTTCGAATGTCATGACGACCCCATCTTTAAGCCTTTGATCTAGGTGGTTGGAACGTGGTCTTCCTCTACCTCTTCTTTCAGACACATGCAATATATATCTGTTTCGTCAGCTTGTCCAAGCCAATGTAACATTCCTTTCTTCATCTTTACAATCGTCTCCTTGTTTTATCTTTCGACGTATAAACCATTTTTTTTTTATACAACAAGAGTGGCAAACAAGCATACGGCCCACCTGGGAAACGGTTACCGTAGCCTATTTACGCTCACGATACCGAAGTATCACTTGCGAGTTGCCACTCTGTGTTCGGAGAGTTATAGTGTGTTGGTAGCATAAGGTTTAATCCCTCTGCTTCCAACACAAAGTAACAATCCTCCCCCTCCCCAAGGAGCTCATCACTGAAAACCTTATTCACCACGTAGGAACACAATACAATAAATTGTGTTATTTGCCTAAGGACTTCTATAAGGTGGAGGTCCTGCCCCAGTCGGGCTCCAAGCTCCAAATTCGAACGGGAAACCCGTTATGCCCTACATCTGTTTGTTATGCCCTACCTCTCTTAATTGATTTGCGAATCTCATCTGACATAAGCACAACACTGTGTATTTGGATTCATACTTATAATATACTAGTTTTCTTTTCGCTTTGCTGCTTATGTCATGGTTTATGAATATTGTTGTCTTTATTGTATGTTACATGTCAATCCAATCGATTTCCAATATAATCGATGTGAATTCTTACACACATGATCCGAGTTGCGGTGACTGGGAGCTTATCGATTCGCGTCGCCTATAAAACAATACGGATGTCAATGACTCCGCCGCTGGCTTGTGTTACACTCGGATCTCTCCTATTACTGACTATGTATTAGATGCAGGTATTGTTACATTTTCATCGTACTATGTATCTTCAATTTCTGAGTATGTCGAGTATATATTAGTGCCGAGGAGCTCAATTTGGCTAACATGGATGTAGGTTAATTTCGGTTAAATAAAATTCAAAAATATTGTTAATGTATTCCGGAAGGATGCAGCTTTTTAGGAGGAAGAAAAAAAAATGTATTATTTCAGTTCATACTACAAACTTCCAAATTGCTAACAATAACGTATTCTGATTATTCTTCTCTGAGCGAGATGTTCCGCGTGACTCTAAGATCTCGGTTCAGCGACGCGAGACCTATTTAAAAAAGATGGTGCTTCAGGACCCCGAGGTCCCAGTGTTTCAACCGCAAACGCCGGAAATATGTAACTTTACCCGAGACATACTTGCGGCGCTTGACGCAAGCTTGTTGTATAGTAGAAGTGCTTGCCGATATATATATATACCTTTTATATACCTACCTATATACTACCTATATATATATACACAGTACGTAGGCAGAGGTTATATATGTAAGTTTATGTAATGTTAAAATAGGTATATGATTTCTTACTCTGTTTTGTTGCAGTGCAGAAATATTGTACATTGCGGGTCAGGTGTATTTTACATGGCAAATTTGTACTGAATGCAATTATATGCGGTTTCAGACAGAATTAGAGAGTACGCTCTTGACACAATAATGTCAACAGAGATGCGAAAATGACACCTATGCATCTCGCGATTTATACTGAAATTCGCTTAAGCAACTTGATACCTAATAAAATGTTAGAGGAAATAAAGTTCCAGCCGGTCTGATGTCGTACAAAGTCTTTTACAGCACATATTTATTTATTATCATTCGATCTAGTGATCATAAAATGCCGTGAAGCCTCCTCACGATTAGCCGGGCATTAACTGTCGGATTATGTGCAAAATATGACCGGTTAAAGCATATTATTTCAAGTAACAAAGTCATTATAAGGGGCTTCTTGGGAGGTCGTTTAAATTATACTATTTAATGACTCATTATTTGGCATGCCTTAACGTATGGCGTAAATGGCTCATTAATGTATCGCTACTCTTAAATACATCTTTTCATCTACTTGTGTTCTCCTTCTTATATTTTATATAAAAATCATATGTTCGTGAGTATACTGATTAAAATCGATAATCAAGAACGATTTTGATTAATTTTTATCTGCATTTGGGTAAGATAGTGTTACTTTTTTTTTTGTAAATCACTTCTCCGATCAAACGTCTGTCCATACATCATAAATAAATCGTATCTAGAAGTATGAAATGTTTTCTCAAAACTAGCGAAAGTTTGAGAACTTGATATTAGAAACTGAATTTGACTAGTCTTTTACCTTACTAGTCTCGAGTTTTGTATAAAATAAATCTTTAAATTTAGGCAAACTACCTCAGATCGTCAACAATTAAATTATTATGACATAAGAGTTATTTTCCTCTAATAATATTAGAAATTATATTGATAAGATTCAGGTTTCCTTAAAAGGAAATCTACTTTCGACGGTCACGTGTGGGTACCCACATCTCGGTTACACGTCCGTTTCGGTCTGCGGGCGCCGCACGAATGATCAGGTTTCATGCGCCTGCGCCGGTGTTGTAACACACATCTATTTTAATTCATTTTAATCCTTTATTAGATTTATTGGTGAGGAACTCATTATTTTTCAGTACACATCACAGTAATGTACACATTAATGACTCATGTGACTGGAATTCCATGAGAACGCTCATATTTAACACGCTTTAAATTCTCACTATTAAGAACACGATCAAACATAAGACCGTCAAGAATACTCGAACCGGAGATATATGAAGTTTGTATGAGACACGAATTTGGTTGAAGCTCAGGAGTTTTTAAGTCAAAAAAAGTCTAGAACTAAATAGTATCTCTGTCTACGCCGTGAAGGAGTTGGCGTGATGATATCTATACAACTAAATTAAATTGGAGTGTCTGTTTGTAATATTAAAATAACCGCTTTTTACTAAATGCATATGGATGTATACACGGTACATATATCAAAAAAATTTTTTTTTGTCTGTCGGTTTGTTCCGACTTATCTCTGAAACTGCCGGACCGATTTCGACGGGACTTTTACTAGATTATAGCTGATGTAATAAGGAGTTACTTAGGATACTTTCATTGTAAGTAATTTAACTTTTTAGTTAAATTCCACGCGGGCACATATTTTCCAAGCTATTCGTCTCTATCATCTCACAGTGGAGTTATTTGTACTCGCTTTCTACTATCATCTGTCCCATGATGCCGTTGCATCAGTCGCTGAAGTCATCATATCACTCATCGATCATATCTTAAGTGCACTTCGCCCAAGTCCCCAGAACATTCCACATTGACGTAAATTTCGTAACATGTCTCGACACAATCACGTGTAGGTATTTATCTTGTCCATTGTTGTGTTATCGGAGAAATTCAACGGATAAGCTACTTTTACTGGTGCCTGTAATCGGATATGAGAGATTTACGTATCTGTCAGTTGCGTCGACATAATATAGTAAAAATAATTTACAGCCGTGTGGTGGCCAAGCTTGCAACATAACATAAGTTTGTGGGTTCAAATCCTGAGTGTATCAATGAGTTTTTCCGAACTTAAGTACCTACAGACATTAGTCACACCACGAGCTTAACAGTGAAGGACATCATCGAGCGGAAACCTGCTTACGTTTGAGAGGAAATTCAAAAGACGTATGTATAGTCGTGTTTGAGTAACAGCGATGGATATACCCATATACACCTTTTACCGTAGTATATTATAATCATAATCATAATCATAATTCTTTATTGCTCTTCCACTTACAATAATATCACATAATATTTAATTACTTTTACATATGTGACAATAACACATTGTTTCACACCATCTCGTGTTCATATGGCAAGATTAAACTCTGTGTGATGATTGGTATGTATTTGTAATATGTGTGTATATATATATGTATTTGCGTATGTTAAAAGTCGTATGTTACTGAAAGCTCAAACAATGTTTGGTACACAAGCGAATTCTTCCATTTCAATCGCAAAAGGCTTAAACAGTTCAGAAGTGCGTACTGAAAATAGCTATACCGAGTAAAGTGCGCAGTGTTTGTCGATTGAAATACGGAGAGCAATGTTGCCGTTTCAACAAACAATATTAGTTTACAAAACTCTGGCATTCCATTACTGTTGCGATTGTAGCTGTAATTAAACATTATTGGATGTTAGGTCCTAATTTGAATGGGTTTTTCTGACATCATCTCTTCATCATCATCAATATAATAAAATTAAATAAAAGAAAAAATAATAAAAAAAAAAAAATCATCAATTTTATTGTAGACCACGGAAATAAAGGACGCACCTAATACCGATATCTATCGTGCGTTGTGGACTGCGTCGTAATAAGTCTTCCTAGTGAATACGTGCTTTAAAAACATATCAGTCCCGCGGTTTCACCCGCGATAATAAATATATATCCTCTCTCTCTACAATGAAGAGATTCGCAAACCAACTGGCGTGAATGACGGCGTGATTGTAAAGAAGAAGAAAGGCATGTTACGTTGGTTTGGACACATAGAAAGGATGAGTGAAGAAAGATTGACGAAACAGATATACAAAGCAAAAGTGTGTGCAAGAAGAGGCAGAGGAAGGCCACGTTCCAACTACCTGGATCAAATCGATCGGACTCTCAAGGACGGGAATGTTAAGAGTACTCGAAACCGACGAGCATGCATGTAGAGACTGATGAATGTGGACGAAGCGAAAGAGGTATGTAAGTCTAGAGAGAACTGGCGCTCTATACTCTCTGCCTACCCCGTTAGGGACTTGGCGTGGTGATATGTATGTATGTACACCTTCAAGGGTCAAGTGGGTGTATGAGTAGTACCTAACTCTACTCTGCCTACCTCTTCGAGGACTATTGTGGGAAGGCGTGAGGATATATATATATATACTCATATATAAAATTTTCAAATTTCGAAGCGAATCAAATATAGGTGGAAATTTGTGGAAGTAAATTCAATCAATCAATCAAAATCTTTTTATTTCACATAGGCCCAGGTGGGCACTTATAAAACGTCGAAAAAGAAGCACGGTTCAGGTTGGTCGCTTCCATGGAGAAGAACCGGCAAGAAACTACATAGTTACTCTGTTCTCATCATTAGGCATATATAATAACAATATTTTTTCGTTACAGGGGTTGGGTAACATGTTATACTATAGATATCAACGCCTGATCCATCCATAGGTGTAAAACTTTGATCTATAGTATAACATGGCTAGGACCGGACCCGCGATCGAACACAGAAGGGTAGGGGTAACTATCAAAATGCCACAGAGCCCATTATGTTCTACACATGGGCGCTGTGCGCTTCCAAAGGAGTTTTCTTCCGCGAACGCTCAGGCTGTGGAATGAGCTCCCCGTTGAGGTTTTCCCTGGAGAGTACAGCATGGAGTTCTTCAAGAAGGGTGTGAAAAGTTTCCTGCAGGGTCGTCAACGCGCGAGTGATACCCCTGGTATTGCAAGCGTCCATAGGCGGCGGTAACCGCTTACCATCAGGCGGACCGCATGCTTGTTTGCCACCCAAGTGGTATAACAAAAAAAAAAAAAAAAAAATGGTCACAAGCAAATATTAAGATGCATTAAGATGCAAGTTCTTCAGGATTTTCCTCTAGTAACTAGATCCTTAATTTACATGTATACGGAATACTTCTAATATCGAATGAAAGAATGAGACTGTCCGTCCCGCTCTGACGGTCACCCCAGCATCCGCCGCAATTGGGTCAATGTATCATTTGTAGTAACTTATCTCGTGTTTCACCTATGTTATATAATGAATGCCACAGATTAAGAAGCCTATACTAGCTGTGCCCTGCAGTTTCACCAGCGTAAAAAGCAATTTCATTAGTATAATTTAATCTAAATTTATTTTCAAAACAAAACATGTGTTGATCAAGCTAATGATCTATTTCAGTGCCAAAATTTCATTCAATTCAGTTCAGCCGTTCTGGCGTGTCTTTTTTTTTTATACCACATCGGTGACAAACAAGCGTGCGGTCCGCCTGATGGTAAGCGGTTACCGCCGCCTATGGACGCTTGCACACACCAACCAACACCAGGTGTATCATTCGCGCGCTGCCGACCCTGCAGGAATCTTTTCACACCCTTCTTGAAGAACTCCATGCTGTACTCTCCAGGGAAAACCTCAACGGGGAGTTCATTCCACAGTCTAAGCGTTCGCGGAAGGAAACTCCTTTGGAACCGCGCAGTGCGAGACCTTTGTGGTTCCAATGTATGGGGAAGAATTCCCCGTTGATGGCGAGAGGTGCGGTGGTAGAAGGTGGAAGTGGGCATCGATGTCGAACAATTCTGCAGAACACTCCCCGTTATAGAAGTTTGAGCAACAAACATCCATACATACTCACAAACATTCGCATTTATAATATTAGTATGGTTAAGGATGGATCAGGTGACATGAGATTGATGAAAGAAGTTCATATATATCTTCACGTACTCGCATAAGGGACCCCGAAGTTGTAAAGGGTTATATATCATCCTCTGTTCGCAGCAAATAGGTTTGGGTAAACTATACTTTGAATTTCATTTAATTTCGAATAAAGTAGGTATAGTCTGATATTTTCTTTTACCGTACACCTCGTGGTGTTATCGATGACTGTGCATTAGTTCAGAAAAAACTCATCGGTGCAGTCGAGTTACGAATTCGCTCTTTGCATTGTAAGCGATTACTCGACCACCACGGCTATATGAAAAAAGTTAAATAATATAATATATATTATTTAACTTTGATCATATCAAGAGATACGCAACGAAGATCTGTGGAGGATATGTCATCAGTCCCCCATAAGCGTGGACATCGCGACACGAAAGTGGAGATGGATAGGCCATACTATTCGGAGAGGAAAAGCGAATAACGCAAGCATCGCTTTCGAGTGGAAGCCGCCGGACGGAAGGCGTAACCGCGGACGTCCTGTACACTCTTGGCGGCGCACCGTAGAGAGCGAGCTGCGAGCCGTCGGACTGAGCTGGAGCGAAGCCAAGGAAATAGCTGAGGATAGAAAGAAGTGGCGCAACCTTATGAAGGCCCTCTGCACCTCCGGGGTGCCATAGGACAACAACAACAACAACATATCAAGAGGTACTGCTGACGATATGCCGATTTACTAACCTGACTATAAGAATCACTTCCAGTTTCATCAATACCAATCTCATTAAAATGTCCAGATGTCGCGTGTAGATAACTATATCCACGTTTTTCAGATTTCAAATCATTCCAAATTTGAATTGTGCAACAGTATTCAGGTTATCGCTGTATTTCAATCAAGGAACCAATTTAAACTGATCCACGCCACTATTTGTAGATATAATATTATTTAACTACTAGACGTGGCTCGCGACTTCGTTTGCGTATTCTTAGGCAATAGCATTATGACTTAATGGTTTGTTAAGTTTTATTAATTGTAACGGTTACAGTCGTTTTGATACTGGGTCAGACGAACGGACCCACATTTCGGATTATCACTGATTTCAACTCTTCAAAGTGTTGCAAAGCAACTGGCGTGAAAGAAATGTGATAGTGAATGAATACATCGTACGGTTGCACGTATATACATGATGAATGATTTAAGATGGACTAATGATAGATATAAAATGCGAAAGTGTGTGTAAGAAGAGGCTGAGGAAGACCATGTTCCGACTAGCTAGATCAAATCGATCGGACGCTCAAGGACGGAAACGTCAAGAGTACAAGAGTACTCGAAACCGACGAGCATGTATGAAGAGGCTGATGAATGTGGACGAAGCGAAAGAGTACTAAAAAAACGATCGGACACAAAGATAGGAATATCCACAGTACTCAAAACCTGCAAGCATGTAAGAAGAGATTGATGACGAAAGTAGATGAAGCGAAAGACTCAGTAAGTCTGGAGAGATCTAGCATTCGATCCTATGCCTACTCTCTGAGGGACTCGGCGTGGTGATGTGTATATTTCTAAATCTAGTTCTTTACTTTTGTGATAGTAAATACAGTTGTCAAATGTTTGACAAGCGATTATGATCTGTAATGTGTTGTAATAAGAATTCCCGAATAATATAAATTTGAAAGGCACTGACAGCGCGTTAGATTTATAATGGTTTTGTTTAATTTTGCAACTCAGTGTTGCAACAGTTGGGTTTCATGGCTTGATTGTACGTTTTGTGAACACGAATGGTTATTAAAATGGGTGTTGCGTTGATCAAGGTCGTAAACACGGTTAATTTTTATTATATACACCTTTATTGTACTACTAGCCCCGCCGATACACCCGCGTAAAAAAATACATTGGTGGTTTTTTCTGAAATAATACAT
The DNA here is from genome assembly GCA_016069955.1 of Drepana arcuata. NCBI lineage: Eukaryota > Metazoa > Arthropoda > Insecta > Lepidoptera > Drepanidae > Drepana > Drepana arcuata. Next base: position 68,549 of record JACCPG010000050.1, read on the forward strand.
ATTAACATAATAACACATAACACTGACCTTCATGGTTTTCTCATGCTGCCTTACCATTGTATTTTAATATTAAGGTGTGTATAATAATAAAGGAAAAAAACATGTACTTGCTAATAATCTATCTCTGTACTAAATTTCATGCGTTTCCGTTCAGCAGTTTTTATGTGAAAAAGGAACAAATTTGCGTATTTATAATATTAGTTAGGGCGCGACTTCACACGTACAACGGTCTAGTAATTACTTAGATCGCTTGCATGTTGTCAAACCAGGATTAGTCCTTATAAAGAGGTGTGATAACGTTCACATATCACTGGCTATATATTGAGTTGTTAAAGTGACAGATGGCGGGTCAGTCGTTTTTCGGACACGACTACAGATTCATTGTCTGACGCTTTGCAGACGTCCTTTATACGTAATTTAAAAAATTTTGATACACCGTGATTTAATAATTAAATTAAAGTGCTAACAACAACAGCCCCCAAAAGCATAATTTGATTATTTAAGATTTTAGGTAATCAGTAACGTGAAATAATACTTTTAAGATTCTTAAACAGATCATAGATATTATTTTTAATTGCAGAGCCAATCGAAGCACTTTATCAAGCAGCAAATATTGTTAGTACAAGCTATTAGTTTACTTAAATAAATAGATGGGAGTGTAACTCAGGAAATTAACACTCTCACTTCCTGTATTTGCTCGTGCCAAACGCAACCTTATCTGTATTGGATTAAATAGTTAATTGGAATGTCATATGAATACCGCATCTTGATTTGTTATTAGCCAAGCTTCCTGATCGTCCGGTCAAATTAACTCGTAACATAGGGTCAAAATTGTCGACCATCTGGTCTAGTGGTTAGAGCTCCTGACTGCGAAACTTTAGTTCGCGGGTTTGAATCCCGCTGAGGGCAGACACTTGTGTGATGAACATGAGTACCTATTTGTACCTTAGTATTGGATGTTCTATGTATTTATCTTTATATCTTTCGATATAAGTAAATGTATCGTTAATCGTAATCGACGGGAACTTTAAGTTAAGAGTACTCGAAACCGACGAGCATGTATGAAGAGACTGATGAATGTAGACGAAGCGAAAGAGATATGTAAGTCTAGAGAGAACTGGCGCTATATACTCTCTGCCTGCCCCGTTAGGGACTTGGCGTGATGATATGTTTGTATGTAAATCTAACATGAAAATTTAATTTTACGTGGCCACAACTAGAAAAGTATAAAAGACCTATGACCCAAGCACAAAGGTAGTTCGATGCACATACAATGAGGGACAGTAATTGGTAGCGATGCCCATCACGACCGAGACAGGCTAATGCCTGGCCATCTGCCTGTCTGACTGTCTGTCTTGCCTAACTATTTGTTTATTGTAATTATTACTTTTACAAAGCTTTGCACTTTTATTTTAATATCTACTACAAAATGCATAGAAATACATATGTCTAGTGGTTAGTTCGGTGTCGTAAGACTTAACTTAATAATAAAATATCCTCTCGCTTCCCCACAAGGGTCCCCGAAGGGCCGGCAGGTGTATAGGTGGTATCCGCACGCCCAGTTTACGCCAAAGATATATTTTAGGTGCCAATGTGACAGATGACGAGTCCATTGCCGTAACTCTAGCACGACTATACATACGCCTTTGAATTGCTTCTCAGACGTATGCAGATTTCCTATCGATGTTTTCCTTCAACGTAAAGCTCGTGGTGTGACTAATCTCTGTAGTTAAGTTCAAAAAACTCATTGGTACAGTCGGGATTCGTAATTGCGATATTTGTGTCGAACCACTCGACCACCACGGCAAGACTTAACTTATGTAAAGAAAATGCCTCTAGAGTATGTGATTGAGAAAAGGCTAAGGCTGAATGGATTTGGATTCAGTTTCACGGAGAGATAGTTAATAACTGGAATAACACATAGGATATAATTTATTGCACAAATATATATTGCTTCTATATACATTTCATAATTTTTTTCATTTTTATTTTTATTTATTTATTTACACACACCTTAACATCCTTACAGTAGGTATACCAATATGATGTTAAAAGAAAATTATAATAATAATAATAATATTAATAAACTAATTTACAATATAACAAAATACACTTTAAACTTATATATTTTATTATCAAATAGTTTCTAAGAATTTTCTAACTGTTTCTGCGAGTTGGTGCCGTTAGGCCTGATAACACGGACGGGTGTGTAAATATAGAAAAAGTCCTCATCCAAGGCGAGGTGTAGAAAGCACGTCGGCTTGTACCACGAACGTGTTAAAGTTGATGTCGCGTCCTGACTCCAGCATCTGGACTCTTAGTCTGTTGATACATGCGGTATCGAGAAATTGCTTTCTAAGCAAACACTATGATTAGGCGCCAGAGGGCGGCTGGGACAGCTGATAACGCGGCGCTTTCTCCACCAACACTTCACTGGCATGATCTATAGCGGGTACGATATATTATCTAGTAACTACTAACAGTGCAGATGTAGATGGAAAGCTCGTGGTGTGACTAATCACTGTACTCAGTTCAGAAAAACTGAATCTGCGATATTGAATTCTTTAATACTTAGTACTAATGCTGTAACATAATAATATTGTTATTGTATACCAAATGATTTGAGAGTAACCATGGGGTTTCTTGCTGGTTCTTCTCCATGGAAATGACCAACCGGAACCGTGCACCTTTTTCGTCGTTGTATAAGTGCCCATCTCGGCCTGTGTGAAATAAAATATTTTGATATTGAAATTGTACATGACTACTTAAACATCTCTGCCACCACGGCTTTAAGTGAGACGTTGAAATCCAAGTCACGACACACATCAAACATTGTCTCAGTTTTTCTCACAACATTTCACTATTGCACAACAGTACAAATTCGTGCAAAACCCAAGCGACGTGCTACTTGGTTATGCTACCATACGTGTCATTCCAACGTTTCCGACGTAACCGGAGCGTGGTACGGGGGCTGTACTCTATGACGGTGGTATGATAGATCTCCTTTTATGAACGGTAGACGTATTTGTCTGTGGGCTTTCAGGAGACAAGGGATAGGATGAAGCGGAGGAAATTATTGACAAAGCACATTTCTGAACAAATTCAAGTTCAACAAATTTAGTTGTATTAAACTCAACGTATGGGTCACTGGAGCGTCCGCTTATTCGCGTCACTTTATAATAAGGTTAAAAGTTTTAACTTGCTACGAATAACTAACCTTTTTTCGTGCAAATTTTACCTTAATATTACATAAGATACTAATTGTCCCGCTCAGCTACGCTCGGGTGAAAAAAAATAAATTGCCTGAAACATGATCGCAGCGCCAATTGTGAGTTTAAACTATACTCGAATCCACCTGAAGTAACTGAAATTTTCATTAAAATCGGCCCAGCGCTTTAGGAGGAGTTCAGTGACATACACACTTACAGAATAAATATATAGATATATATAGAAAATAGGTTTCACTCGCTTTGATTAGTAGCTAGCATTATGATGGATAGAGTACTTAGTCTTCATCAATAAATGGACTATCTAATATTTATAAAAATCAGATTGGTAATTCCCGAGATGTGTTGTAAACGGTAAATAAAATTTACCGCACCGTTACCGCAGTATCCAAGAAGAGTCTTTAAAATTAACTCTTCCGCTCTTACATACATACATACTCTTCGACCTCTACTAACTTGTTCCCCATCCTAATTAATTCCATACTTGCTGAGCCCTCGGCCAGACTAGTTCCAATCATTGTACACCGTGTGGTATGAGGTACACGTAACGTTTATAGCTATTGTACTGGGGATGCTGTAGCGTTCACTTTTTGTTAATCCCCCTGTTAATTGATGGTCGAAGGACCAAATTTGGTTGTGATACGTTTAATGGCTTCATTTGAAGTTTCTTTTTTGTGTCATCATGTGATCTCATGTCATCTCGTTTCACCTTATCTGTTATCATGCCTATTGTTACGTATTACGTGTGATCACACCACGAAAACGTCGAGGAAACCTCCATACGTTTGAGATGAACATTAAAGACGTATGTAGTAATTTAAAATAACCTGCATACGTCTGAGAAGAAATTCAAAGGCGTATGTATAGTCGTGCTTGAGTAACGGCGATGGACTCGCCATCTGTCACGTTGGCACCTAATATACCTCTGGCGGAAAGTGGGTGTGTAGGTATTACCTATACACCTCTGCCTACCCCTTCGGGGACCCTTGTGGGAAGGCGTGAGGATATATTATATTATTATTTAATAATATTTTACTGTCTCAATAAAAAAAAACTACAAATGTATTCCACGTCGCAGGTATCGTCAGATTGAACGTATCTAGTTATATCCGTCGTTCACAAACGTCGATGGACTCGCCATCTGGTACGTTCACACCTAAAATATATTACCGTAGAAAGGAGGGTGTGTCTGTGATACCCACATACCTCCACGAACCTTTGTGGGAAGACATGGATATTCATATATTCCTTTAGGTGTAAAGGCAACTGGATGGATAGAGCCAAAGGTGGGTTTGTATACTTAAGCATTGACATACAACGTGGCAATGCCTCCAGTCTTCCTGGCACCCTTCCGTGTGACACAGATTTGGGATATACATACATACCATCACGCCGAGACCCTATTGGAGCAGAGAGAATAGAGCCCCGTTCTCTAGATTTGGGACATTTATTATATTTATAGGTAGTTTATCTGTATCATTATATTGTTTACATTTAAATTGAAGCCTTTGATGAATAAACTAATTGCATGTGCCACTAAGGCGGTAATCAAGCATGCTGATCGACTGGTGGCAATTGGTTATCGCGTCGACGTTACGCTTGCAACACCAGAAGCATCATTCCCACAATGCCTTCTCTGTAAAAATCTACTTTTTATAAGAACACCTTGCTATTCTGTAAAATGAAAACATCGGTGTATTTTGTAGGTAAATTTTAATACTCTATGTATGTATTGTAAAGGTTTGTGGAAGGTTACATCTTAAAGCCGTACTGTTATCCTAAAAAGACCATTAGAAGACCAAAGAGAAAATAAAGTTTCAATTCTATTAGACGTTAAATAAAGTCGCAGACATAAAGTTCTCCTATCCGGCTATTTAACTGTTGTATTGCGAACTTTTGCTTTCCCAATACCCATTTTATTGCGTGCTACACTGACGCAATTGCAGCGTTTATCTGAAACATGTAGACCACACAATTGTATCCTGGTATAGCAGAGCTAGTATTAAACTAGTTTTTGAAGTATTCATAAACTTGTTGAGAAAAATAATTGTAGCAGTGGTGGCAAATGTGGCCAATGCAAAGATGGCTACTTCGAATCCCGACTGTACCAATGAGTTTTTCTGAACTTAAGTACAGTGATTAGTCACACCACGAGCTTTACGGTGAAGGAAAACATCGAGAGGAAACCCGCATACGTCTGAGAAGAAATTCAAAGGCGTGTGTAGATATAGTCGGACTTGAGTAACGGCGATGGACTCGCCATCAAAATCAAAATCTTTTTATTTCACATAGGCCCAGGTGGGCATATATAAAACGTTGAAAAAGAAGCACGGTTCGGGTTGGTCGCTTCCATGGAGAAGAACCGGCAAGAAACTGTTAGCCTAACTAATATACCTCTGGCGGAAAGTGAGTGAGTGGGTATTACCTATACACCTACCTGCCTACCCCTTCGGGAATCCTTATGGGAAGGCGTGAGGATATTTATATTATTTAATAATATATTATAATAATATTTATATTATTAAATATATTATTATATACATTTTATACGAGTGAAACCTCGGGGCGCAGCTAGTAGTATATATGTATATGATATGTTCACGGCCACGTGTCATGTAAGTGATTTGTTCGCCATCTTAGTGTTAAAACATCACAAGAGGACGTAAATATTTGGACAGTGCCCAAAACAGTGAATTAAAGAGAACTTTAAAACATCCACGGTCACAAGATATTGGGAGCTACTAAGCAATAATGAGCGCCATCCAAGGTTGTTACTACAATGGATTCTATGTTATGAGTGCTCACGTAAGTATAATTGGTCTTCATGAACGGGTTATTTAAAGAAAATATATTTAAAGACATATATACATTGTCGTGGCAGTTGAATGATTCGAATGTCTCCTGCATGTTCTAATTCCTACTTTTAGTAACCGAGTTTTGTCTGAATATAAACACAGTGATAAGTCACACCACGAGGTCCACGAGATTACGTTGAAGGAAAAATCTAAAGGAAACGTGCATACCTTTGAGAAAAATATTACAGTCCAGAAACGACAATGCACTCGCCATATCAATTTATTCGGTGAAAATTGGGCGTTTTTACACCTCCGCCTAACCCTTCAAAGACCCTCGTGGGAAGACGTGATATATATACATACATTTTTACAATTGTTCGACATGATGCCCACTTCCACCTTCTACCACCGCACCTCTCGCCATCGACGGGGAATTCATCCCCATACCTTGGAACCACAAAGGTCTCGCACTGTGCGCTTCCAAAGGAGTTTTCTTCCGCGAACGCTCAGGCTGTGGAATGAGCTCCCCGTTGAGTTTTCCTGGAGAATTACAGCATGGAGTTCTTCAAGAAGGGTGTGAAAAGATTCCTGCAGGGTCGGCAACGCGCAGTGATACCCTGGTGTTTACCAAGCGTCCATAGGCGGCGGTAACCGCTTACCATCAGGCGGACCGCATGCTTGTTTGCCACCCAAGTGGTATAAAAAAAAAAAAAAAAAAAAAAAATCACGCCGAATCCCTAACGGGGTAGGCAGATACTACTATTTGACGTGATCATCACAAATTTAAAGCTCTCGTCGGCATCTCTGATGCAGTCCCTTCCATTCGCTTCTATCCAGCACAACCTACTTGACCTCCCTATACGTCATTAGAGACACTTTATCTTTGATCTGATCCATGTATGTTAATCTTGGTCTTCCTCTTCCTCTTTTCCCTTCTACCTTTCCTTCTAAGATGTTTCTAGAGAAGCTATCATGTCGTATTAGGTGGCATATCATATTTCCTCTTCTATTCTCGTCTGTCTCCAGCAGACGTGATACGATATAATAATAATCCACCTTATAGAAGTCCGTAGCCAAATAACAAAATTTTTAGTGTTGTGTTCCTACGCGGTGAATAAGGTTTCCAGTAATGAGCTCCTTGGGGAGGGGGGAGGATTGTTACACTGTGTTGGAAGCAAAGGGATTAAACCCATTATGCTGCCAACACACTATAACTCTCCAAACACAGAGTGGCAACGCGCAAGTGATACTTCGTTATCGTGAGCGTAAATAGGCTACGGTAACCGTTTTCCATCAGGTGGGCCGTATGCTTGTTTGCCACTATTGTTGTATAAAAAAAAAATTATAATAAGAATGATTATAGATACGAGTTACCTCGTTACTTTCGTTTAACATTGCTTGCAATGATCAACAACTCTGTAAAGTTACTCAGTCCTCGGCCATTGATCAAAATGTGACCTATTTACAGATCGAGCCTTCAATTGTCATCGTAAGGCTTCTATGGAGTTATAGCGTAGGTTTTGACGTATGATCCCCCTTTCAAACAGTTGCGTGGGCCTGCACTGTGCTTTACAGCACTTTTGTATTTCAGATTATGTTGTACCGTTGTGTTGTTGCGTAATGTCTTTTTATATCACACTCAAAATCGACCCACGTTGTCTTTGAATGTAAAATTTTACAAGGTTCGTGTTTTAAGTACCGCTTTAGTTTAAGGTCTGTTTGGTAACTTTTATAGAGATGCTCTTTAATTAAAGGTGTTTTTAATGCACATATATGTCTTCATATTTTATATGTACATATAGTCGTGGTTGCCGATTGGTTCGGGTAGTTGCCTGCGAACCTTAGATTGCAAGTTCGAATCCCGACTGTACCAATGAGTTTTTCTACTCTCAAGTACAGTTATTAGACACACCGCATCGCAATGAAACACTGCAAGCAAACAAGCAGTAATAGATTCACCATCTGTCACGTTGGCACCTATATCTCCGGCGGAAATAGGGTGTGTGGTTACTACATACACACCACTGCCTACCTCTTCGGAGTCGCTTGTGGGAAGACGTGAAAATATATACATATATATATATATATATATATATATATATATATAGCATCCCCCTCACAGGGTGCCAGTTCCCTCTAGACCTCTTTCATCCCCATTTAACAAATAATAATATAATATATCCTCACACCTTCCCACAAGGGTCCCCGAAGGGGTAGGCAGAGGTGCATAGGTAATACCCACACACCCACTTTCCGCCAGAAGTATATTAGTTGCCAACGTGACAGATGGCGAGTCCATCGCCGTTACTCCAGCACGATTATACATACGCCTTTGAATTTCTTCTCAGACGTATGCAGGTTTCCTCTCGATGTTTTCCTTCACCGTAAAGCTCGTGGTGTGACTAATCACTGTGCTTAAGTTCAGAAAAACTCATTGGTACAGTCGGGATTCGAACTTGCGACCTTTGCGTCGCAGGCAACTGCTCGAACCACTCGGCCACCACGGCTTTTTAACAGTCGCTACATATAGACATATCTTATATTTAGTCATAATCTGTTTAAGAATTCAGGTCAAATACTGAATAGGACTATTTTACTGCAATATTTATACTGTTCTATACCCCTTAATCTAATACCTTTAAACGAGCAATTCTTGTATATTTATTTATATATATATAATCTGAATCTCGGAAACGGCTCCAACGATTTTCATGAAATTTGGTACGGGGGGGATTTCGGGGGCAATAAATTGATCTAGCTAGGTTTCATTTAAAAAAAAGTTGTTTTATCCGTGTTTTTAGGCAATGAAAATCTCCTACAATTTCATTAGAATTTGAATTTCGCTACTGCTTTACCGACACAGCAACAATAAAGCGTTGCTAAGCAACAAACTTTAAGCCAATGAGTTTTTGGTTTGACGTTACGTTATCGTAGATGTATTATATATGAAATCAATTGTTTACTTAAATGACAAAATGCCTAAAAGAATCTAATACCTTTAAACGAGCAATTCTTGTATATTTATTTATATATATATAATCTGAATCTCGGAAACGGCTCCAACGATTTTCATGAAATTTGGTACGGGGGGGTTTCGGGGGCAATAAATTGATCTAGCTAGGTTTCATTTAAAAAAAAAGTTGTTTTATCCGTGTTTTTAGGCAATGAAAATCTCCTACAATTTCATTAGAATTTGAATATCGCTACTGCTTTACCGACACAGCAACAATAAAGCGTTGCTAAGCAACAAACTTTAAGCCAATGAGTTTTTGGTTTGACGTTACGTTATCGTAGACGTATTATATATGAAATCAATTGTTTACTTAAATGACAAAATGCCTAAAAGAAGAAGAATACTCATCTCAAGAACACCTTCAAGAAAATAGTGATCGACAAACAAGACTCATTTCAACAAATCAATGAAAATAATCAGCCTTCCGCTCGTCCCACAAGTCTTGTAAAACTTGACTAACATTATACGAGCAGAAAGGTCTTAGATGTTTCACGAGGGCTTCTTTGTGGCCGCTGAATATGACCAACAGAGGGAACGACGTCCACAAGATTTGCGGCAGCGAGCAGCATAACGTGTAGCTACTGAACATTTCGAACAACGGGAAAGACGTCTACAAGATTTGCGGCAGCGAGCAGCAAAACGTGTAGCTACTGAAAATAGCGGACAACGAGAGCGACATCTGTAAGATTTCCGGCAGCGTGCAGCATTACGGGTAGCTACTGAAAATCATGAACAACGGGAGCGATGTCTACAGTAGTAGCGAGCGAGAGTAACGTATAGCTACTGAACATTACGAACAACGAGAGCGACGTCCGTAAGATTTCCGGCAACGTGCAGCACAACGTGTAGCTACTGAAAAGTACGAACAACGGGAGCGACGTCTGTAAGATATCCGGCAGCGTGCAGCAAAACGTGTAGCTACTGAACATTACGAACAACGAGAGCGACGTCCGTAAGATTTCCGGCAACGTGCAGCACAACGTGTAGCTACTGAAAAGTACGAACAACGGAAACGACTTCTACAAGATTTCCGGCAACGTGCAGCACAACGTGTAGCTACAGAAAATTACGAACAACGAGAGCGACGTCTGTAAGATATCCGGCAGCGTGCAGCACAACGTGTAGCTACTGAACATTACGAACAAAAGGAACGACGTTTACAAGATTTGCGGCAGCGTGCAGCACAACGTGTAGCTACTAAACATTACGAACAACAGGAACGACGTTTACAAGATTTGCGGCAGCGAGCAGCACAACGTGGAGCTACTGAACATTACGAACAATGGGAACGATGACTGCAAGATTTGCGGCAGCGAGCAGCACAACGTATAGCTAATGAACATTACTAACAACGGGAGCAATGTCTGCAAGATTTGCGGCAGCGAGCAGCACAACGTGTAGCTACTGAACATTACGAACAACGGAAACGACGTCTACAAGATTTGCGGCAGCGAGCAGCACAACGTGTAGCTACTGAAAATAACGGAAAACGGGGGCGACGTCTGTAAGATTTCCGGCAGCGTGCAGCACAACGTGTAGCTACTGAAAATGACGAACAACGGGAACGACGTCTACAAGATTTGCGTCAGCGAGCAGCACAGCGTATAGCTACTGAAAATGACGAACAACAGGAGCGATGTCTACAAGATTTGCGGCAGCGTGCGGCACAACGTGTAGCTACTGAAAATAACGAACAGCGAGTGACGTCTGTAAGATTTCCCGCAGCGTATAACACAACGTGTAGCTACTGAAAATGACGGACAACGAGAGCGACGTCTGTAAGATTTCCGGCAGCGTGCAGCACAACGTGTAGCTGCTGAAAATGACGAACAACGGGAACGTCGTCTACAAGATTTGCGTCAGCGAGCAGCACAACCTATAGCTACTGAAAATGACGAACAACAGGAGCGATGTCTACAAGATTTGCGGCAGCGTGTGGCACAACGTGTAGCTACTGAAAATAACGAACAGCGAGTGACGTCTGTAAGATTTCCCGCAGCGTATAACACAACGTATAGCTACTGAAAATGACGAACAACAGGAGCGATGTCTACAAGATTTGCGGCAGCGTGCGGCACAACGTGTAGCTACTGAAAATGTTGAAGAACAGGAGCGATGTCCGCAAGATTGGCGGCAGAGTATGGCACAACGTGTGTTTACGTTGATAAAGGTCCCAATCATATTTTTTCTCATATATCTACCATGTACAGACAGTGATCCGTTACAGTTTTACAAACTACATCTAAATCGGATAAGCCGTTTCTGAGGTTAGTGTGCACAAACGCACAGACAAAAATTCTAACAATCAGTGTTTTGGGTGCTGTTTGCGTTGATAAAGCTCCCAGTCATATTTTTTTCTCTTACATCTTCCATGTACAGACAGTCAATCCGTTACATTTTTATTATATGTTTAGATAGATGATTCTTTATTTTGGCATATGTTTTTAATTTCTTAACCGATTAACTCGTGATTTTTTATTTAAATTAAAAGTTCACATTTTTTCATTATTATATTGGTAACATTAAAAATATTATTCATATTTCATAAGTCTGTAATTCCTACGAAACAATATTTTATATTATATTTACCGAGCTAAGCTCGGTCATCCAGGTACTACTTATTAAAGCAAGCTTATGGCGCTACAGGTTTGTATCGGATACTTTGGATTGAAGCTAGCATTATTACTACGGCTATTGCATTATTGTCCTTATAGTCTTGTAGATAACGTCGAACTTACTTCGACCCGAGATACATTCCATAAGCTCTTGTAATGCGCTGCCATTAAATAATAGTGATTTTCCTATAAACAAGTATTTAGGCTTTCGTATTTGCATTTCCATCTTTAATACCTGGTGATAAGATGCAAATTGGCTCCCTTACTTTCATGGTTAAGATGTCTTAATTTCGCGATTTCATTGTGCTATGAAAATAGTGTTATACAGTAATGATTGCTGTCGTTTACAAACAGTTGTTAAGTGTCGCTACTTACTATAAACTATGCTTAGGGTATGCTATATACATATACACCGAAAAGCATATAAGAAGAGACTGATGGATGTGGACGAAGCGAAAGAGGTATGTAAGTTTAGAGAGAACTGGCGCTCTATACTCTCTGCCTACCCCGTTAGGGACTCGGCGTGATGATATGTATGTATAAAACGCTGTAAAATCAAATATAATTCGCTTAAACTTTGTACAACCAGCCATTTGACTAGCGGTGATGAAATGGTCTTTTAGTCTTCTGTCAAACAAATATGGTATGTTATTTTCGCTTACTCGATGGTAAGCGCTTGCTGACCATCATAAAGAACTAGTTCTCTAATGTTGCTGAGTGTAGTCATCGAGAAGGGAGTGAAGAGGGCCAGGCCCGTATGCTTGTCACCTTAGAGGTATTAAAAAATAGTTCTACTCATATTCGTATACGCAAATACAGTTTCAGTTCATTGAACTCGAAGAGAAGACGTATACATGGAAAAAGTAGCAATACTACATACCCATTTGTTGGATCTATCGTATTTGTATGGTCCGAGGGGCAGAGTGTAGGTAATGCAGATGGGCCGTTTTAATGATGATATGACGATAATTACCTACTACAAGGTTTTATTAAAGATAACTTCCTAGAACTATGTTGTTTAATACATTTAAGGGCACATAAATAATTAATTCCTCCTTTTCTTTCTCTGTTTCTTATCTCTCTCTACCCTGGTTGCCTGGTAGAAATCGCTTTTGCGATAAGGCCGCCTATTGTGCCTACTATATGTTTTTCTTTGTCATTTCTGTTTGTTTTTGTAAATGTGTGTGTTTGTACAATAAAGGATATATTATTATTATTATTATTAATTCCATATATAAAAGCCTCGGTGGCCGAGTGGTTTGAGTCGTTTCGTGCAACACAAAGACACCAAGTTCGAATCCCGACTGTACCAATGAGTTTTTCTGAACTAAAGTACAGTTATTAGTCACACCACGAGCTTTACGGTAAAGAAAAAATTATAGAGGAAACCCGCATAGAATATAGAGAAGCAATAGAGAAGCTATAGAGAAGCAATTCAAAGGCATGTATAGGTTGTCGTGTTTACTTATACACCTCTGCCTACCCTTTCGAGGACCCTTATGGGAAGGCGTGATGATATAATTATATATAGAAACGTAAAACAATGAAATGAAAACTAAAAAGTTCAAATTCATTTTACGTTCCTTAATTAGCCCATCTATAACATAATACAGATGAAGCAATACATCTCTGACATTCTCACATTGATATCAATATTAATCATGTTTAATGCTTAGGCAAAAAACCCTTCCAATTGACAGAGTGACGACTCTGCATACTAATCACTCATTAAGGCTGCTGCGGCAGAAAAAGCGTTTTCTTCCCATAGCTTCCTGAGACCGCCATTAAAGCAGACTGCGTTTGCTATAATAGGAAGCCTGCAGGCTTGAAAGTACATACATAGTGTATCCAAGTCTCTATCTATTTTTCTAGGGTACAAGTAAGGAGAAAAAATAATTCGTGTCTTATTTCTTATACTTGCTGTATCCCTGGGTTTTGAAAAACAAGTTTGGAAATAAATTTAATGACGTCGTGTTTGAGAAACGGCAACGGATTGCCTACCCTTTGGGAAACTCTTAGACGGAGGCGTGAAAATACATATACGGTGAAAAACTACAATGTGGTCCGCTTTTGGGCGCTTGCAACATCAAATATTTAATTGAATAATATATACTTTCACACCTGTTAAAAAATAAGTATAACAAATCGTATGATACCTAATGTACAAAAATTAAATTGTCCGTTTAATGAAATCGACACCTGCATAGGTACCTAATAAAGAATTCTCACACGACAAACAAATTGCGAAACAATCAGAGTTATGTGAGAAAGACAACAATGACCGTATTTACAATGTCTTTCTCACCGCGATAACGTGGTCTCACTTACAAGCGGAAGCGGGTACAGTAAGAACTGGCTTAACTTATGGTGTATTCGATATAGAATTTGGCGCTTTGGTTTAATTCGTTCTTTTTTTATTACGAACGATAATATCTCTTACTTATCGTTATTAAAGAAGTCAACGCGTTTGGGTCTCTTTCGATTAAAACGTCGAAAAAGGTGCACGGTTCCGGCAAGAAATTCCATGGTTACTCTTGTCAAATCATTTGTTATACAATAACAATATTATTATGTAACAGCATTAGTACTTAGTATGGGGGAACATGGCGATTCCATCGCCATTACTCAACGACTATTCACACGTCTTTGAATTTCTTCTTAAACGTATGTAGGTTTCCTCTCAATTTACCTTCAGCGTAAATATATCACCGGCCTCTAAAAGCTGTTGATGAACATCTGCCCAGCTATTCGGAAACCTGGAAGGAAGGCGGAGACAATAACCTGAACCCCCGCCCTCAGTTAGACCACGTCTAACGCTCATTAAGAACGTAAAGAATGCGCACGCTCCGCGATTCGTGCAAAAATTCACGCCGCGAGCGTGTTTACGTACAATTCGTGCGCGCACGTCACAATACTACGCTTGTCTTGTAACACTTGCTTTCTTACTAATACATATCAGCACGCTAAGTCCCTCACGGGGTAGGCAGCGAGAGTGTCAGTCCTATCTAAACTTACATAGCTAAACGTACTCGCCACGTTGGATTATTCTCATCCTTGGTGGTTCAAATCAAAATAATCTATATTAATATATAATATGTCTTTATAATGTGTTATATAAACCACCCCTTCTAGTATTCTCCGTTACGTTAACTCGGCTCCCTCCCCCCCCCCCTTCCTCCCCCCTTCCTCGTACATACATTTCTCCGGTCAATAATAGGGTTAGAAGCCAACAATCTCCACACACGGACACACATGTTCGTTGCAAACAATCCAGAAAATGTATAAATTCCCCACTCAAATAGCTGCGGGTAAATTGATTCGTGATAAACAATACACGAGCGGGCGTGAGGGCTAAGATTCGATTCCCTGGAAAATTGCCCTCTGTTTCCATGGTATTTAGATGAGCATGCGTAGTAGATGAATAAAATGGTTGGTGTTTAAATTATAGGAATGTTAGAAAGTACTTTAAATAAAGATACCTATTTATATAATAATATTATTATATTATATATTAAATTTATTTTATTATAAAAAATTATATTATAATAATAAGATAATAATCTTATCTTGAAAAAATACGAAGACATTATGAACACGCTATAGTTTGCTGCTAACAAAAGAGTCCCTGACGGGCAGTCAGGGAGAACAGAGCATCAGTTGGGCTTACACTTACGAATCAGATCTCTTTCGCTTAACCAGTGCGCTTGACATTTACTGATTAGATTTCCACATGATAGTCCCTTCTCCTTCGATTATAATCC